>JAUMHP010000055.1:7037038-7075555 GCA_032361065.1 Enteromius trimaculatus | reverse complement strand
TGTGTGTGTGTGTGTGTGTTATAAGGAAATTAGTTTCTAAAAAAAACAGCCAGGACTTCAATATTCACTTACTAGGTATATATACAGTTTTCATATGCTATTTTATATTAATAAATGCTACAGCCTGGTATAGCATGTTGTGCTTTTTGTAAATTATTATTAAAAAACATTTTATGCTTTTCAGTATTTTATGTATATTATATATATATTATTATTATATATTTTAAATATTATATTTATATTATACATATATATATATTATATACATATATATAGTACTGCAACTTGGATATCAGTTCAGTTCAGTTACTCTTAATTTAAGTTTAATATTTACATTTTTTTAATCTTTCTTTGAATTATCAATAATGTTTTAACAGTTTTTAGTTTCAGTTAACACCAGAAAATGAACACTGCTGTAAAAACAGCATACATACATTATTTTTACAATAATTTTGTATTATTTTTATATAGTTCTTTGCTCTAAAGACAAAAATGTGCATTCAATGAACTGTTTGCACTACAACTTGCTCTGCAATTTCCAACCATTGTATGATTCCTCATGAAAACAATATGCTCTTCTGTTCTTCTCATGCTGTGTGTGCATCTTTTGGGTTTTGGTTCCAACAGGGTTAAAAATAGCTCCCTTCATAGTCACTCATTATTTAAGAGTCTCCTCCTTCTGTCCATTTCCTCCCCCATCCCAGAATGTGGAGTTTCCTCAAGAAAGGACACACTAGGATGATAATATACTGATGTAAAAAAAAAAAAAACCCAAAGAAGTGAAAGTGAGGTGTTGCTTAATTTACATCTTTCATACAGCAGCATGGTTGATCCAAACAGGAAGTGCAGGAAAGAGATTTTTTTATTTTGACCCAGGTTTGAGGACTCTGGCTGTGTGGAGATGCTGTGGAGGAGATATGGGAGATTCTAGTGATGTCTAGGCGATAGTGGGGTGGGTAAGCTTCATTTTGTGCACAGAATATCCTGAGCTCTCTGACTTCCTCCTCCTCCCCCTCTCTTTCTCTCTCACACACATACAGGATGAGAGTTCGGTAAGCAGTGAGGATTTGGACATGGCTGAGCCCGCGTGGGTCTCTACTGAGCGTGCTCCAGCCGCAGAGCCCAGCAGCCCCACCGCCCCGTACACAGAGAGGATGCCTACACCCCCACAGCCCAGCATTAAAGAGGAAGAAGGTATGATGTCTCTCTCTCTCTCTCTCACTCACTCACACTGTGTTTACGTAGCTGTACGTTTCATTGAAATAACAGCCACCTTTTACGGATGTTTGTCAGCATTTATCAGTGAAGACTTTGTGCTGGCGAGAGTCTGATAAGTGTCTTGTAAAGCTGATGTTGAAGAGGTGCCTGAAGGCCCATTATAGCCCTTTTCCCAGCACTCCAGCCTCTCTCGCTCTCTTCCATTACGCTCTGGACAGATGCCGGTTAAATGGATGTCTGGGGTGTGCAGAGCCATGCCTACACAACCTTATTTTTTCATTTTGGTCTGTATGTGAAAATCTTCAGTGTGAAGTTCTATAATGTATGCCGACAGAGATAGATAGATAACTAGTAGATGGATATACTGATGTAAAGACAGAAAGAAATAGATAGATGCTAGATAGAAAGATAGATGCTGTAGCTAGATAGACAACACATTATACACACACACACATATAAATATATATATGCAGTGCCCTCCACTAATATTGGCACCCTTGATAAATCTGAGCAAAGGTGGCTGTGAAAATAAATCTGTATTGTTTATCCTTTTGATCTTTCATTAAAAAACTATTGAAAATGGGGAGAAAAACTCATGATGAAATAAATCAATTACTGGCACCCAATTATTGCAACGTCATTTTCCCAACGTAACAGCTCTGAGTTTTCTCCTGTTATGCCGGAAGAGTTTGAAGAACACCTGATAAAAGAGAAGAGTGCACTCCTTCATGCAGAATCTCTCCAGGTCCTTCAGAATACCAGCTCCATGATGGTGCTTCTCCTCTTTAGTTCACCTCATTTTCTGCAGGGTTCAGGTCAGAGGACTGGGACAGCCATGGCAAAAGCTTCATTTTGAGCTCAGTGACTAATTCTAGTGTTTATTTTTGATTATTGTCCCAATAAAAGACCCAACCATGGCCCATTATAAGATTTCTAACAGAGTCAGTCAGTTTTAGATTTGTTATCTGTTGGTATTTCATAGAAGTGTAGTATTTCATGATGCCATGTGCCAAGATATCGTCCTCTTTCAGGCAGCTTCATAACATTTTATTTTGATTGGAAATTATTTCCCTGATGGTGGAAATTGTAATTTTCACTGCTCTAGCTCTCTCCTTAAAGCCACTTCACTAATTGGTGAAGCTCAATTATCTTTTGCTGCACATCATAAATGTATTATTTGTTTTTTCTCATTGTGTTGACGATTAAGGGAATTTGGGCTTTGTTTTCACTCCTGTTTATATTTCTTTAAAACAAGAAACCATGGCTGGATAATTTTGTGTCCATAATCACCCTGGAGTGCTCAATATTAGTGGAGAGCACTGTATATTACAATCAAAACAAAGTAATAAAAAGCGTATATATATATATTACATGACAAATTTAACATAATAATCATATCTATAAAACTTTCTCTAACATCTGTGTTATTGTTTATGTAAGCAAAATTCTACAAATTCTAATCTATATCTATAGATAATGTAACTATCTTCACAAATAACATAAAAATCTCTAAAGCAGAATTTATGGCATAATCTTTGGCCAAGATTGCCATATTTGGTAAACAACTGCAAGGCTTCAGGGTTGTTGACCCTGCCCCCTATTTTGAATTGAACACACTTCCTTCTTTTAACCAGCACTCGCTCGCTCTGTCTTGTCTCTAATTCAGCTGAGTGCAGGGGGCTGGGGTGGTGTATGAATGGGGCAGGAGAAAAGAATATGAGGGCTGGGGGAGGGGGGACCTGGAAATGTTTTTTAAAATGGCTGCTGGGACAGTCAAGGGTCTTATTGGGTGGCAGAGAGGGAGGAAGCAGCCTGGGTCGCTTCTTTGTGGGCTAATCCTGTGTAATCTTGCTCTGAGGGGGCTGCAGGGAATGGCTCGGCCACACACACTGACGCGTGTCCGCTTACTCCATCATAAGAAGAGAGAAAGTGACTAAAGGGCTGTGCACATGCTCAGTGCACCTTACCCTTGACAGACAGCTTTAGAGGCCCCTCTGGGAATTATCCTAAAGAGGGGATGATAGTATTTTAGGAATGGCGGTCAGAGCTGTGATCATAAAGGTTACCCCTCTACTTGACATTGTAAGCTTGTCTGGTTTTAGTGATATTTTTTACATATTACATTACATATTCAGCAAGTTGATCAAAAGGCAGTAGATCATTTTAAATATATATAAAACAAAAAACGCATAATCCTGGAAAAATATATCATGGTTCTCCCACAAATATTTAGTAGCACAAGCATTTCAATTGTGTTAATTGTTTGTTTGTTTTGTATTTGTTAGGATCATATAACACTGAAGACAAAATAAATAAATTTATATAAAATAAGTAAATAAAATATACTACATTTCTACAATATATTTAAAAATGAATAAAACATTTTTTTGTAATATCTGTATATGTAATACAATTGGTTTTACTGTATTGTAATAATAAATGTAGTCTTGGTGAGAAGAAGACTCCTTTTAAAAAACTAAAAAATATCAACAGGTGAAAAAATTAGTAGGCTATTTGGCCCTTGACATCACAGTTTAGGTGGAGCAAACTGTCTGGGACTGGTTTAGATATAGCTTTTATTCTTGTTGTTACCATGCATGTTGTCCCACAGACACACTTTTGTAGGCTACCAATACTGCTCTTGATTACTCAAATCTGCTTTGCAATTTCAATGTCTGCAGTGCGGTTGTTAGGGGATGTGCTTATGATCCGCTGCCTGTGTTTTTCTAAATAATGGGGCTTTCCTCCCCGTCCTGTACTTTATATAAATGTAACCATGATGTTTTAACCCACACTCCATCATCAGAGAGGAGCCGTCTTTTCGTTGTTTATGTCATTAGTTCCTGACATACTGTATTGTTCATTTATACCAATTTCTTAGTGCACACAGTGGGCCTCATTGGATAGCTAATGAAAAGCCTAAAATATGATTAAATTAAAATACATTATTTAAAGTAATTTTAAAGGACATACAGAAATAGTTTCTTTAAGTAAGTGATGGTTTCTACAATGTTTGTTTAGTAATCAAAATTGATAAAATAGGCTGTTTTTAAAGAATGAAGGATAAATTACATTTAATTTTATTCATAAAAAATGTAATTATATATTTTTTTCTTGCTTTAAGCATTGTCTAAATATATATATATATGTGTTTATGTGTGTTTGTGTATGGTTGTGTGTGTGAGACCGTGAAGCACAAAACTAGCTCAATTAAAAAATGTGACCCTTATGACTGGTTTGATGGTCCAGCATCACATATATGATTAAAATTTTTCCATTGCACAAGAAAACTGGACTTATTATTAAAACCTTATTATTTTATATACATATATCATCTCAGTTTTTTAAATATACAGTAGATACAGGGGTTTAGCATGTCACATCTGTTCTCTAAAAGGGTTCTTTCTTTCACCTCTTTCCCTGTAAGCTCTGTTTTTCCCAATACTTCCTCCTGTCTTGTCAGATGCTCTGACTGAACCCCTCATCTATCTCATCCCCCTCATCCCAGCCGTCACTCTCATCACCTCTGCCTCCTTCCACTGCTTTGACAGTTGACCCCAATGTTCATACAAACACCTTCGCACAGCACACTCTCCTTCCTCCATTAGACACACATATAGGTAGACCCCACATCCACACGGGTCTGACTTTATAAACACGCCCTCAAACATTTCTTTCTGTGTCCGTCTCCCAGATGATTCCTCTTCAGAGAATGGCAGCTCAGCGAACGGTCTGCCTGCACTGACTCCACCTGGTGCTGCTGCCATGGCGACAGGAGGAGTTCCTGCATCTGAGGGGGTGGTTCCATACGGAGAGGTGAACGGTAATGGTGCCGCAGCGCCGCTGGACTTTAGCACCACTTCATCGTCCTCCTTCTCACAGGAGGGACAGCAGGCAGTCAACCTGAGCGACAGACTCGCGCTCGGATCCTACGCATCTGACCCCAACAGAAAATTCCCTGTCAAAACTGAGTACGGTAACAAGGTATGAAATGAATTTTATGAACATAATTCAATTTGTATGTGTGAAAATGTTACGAATAGTATGCATAATGGTGTTCAGATTTTGACATACTGTATGTTGTACAGTCACCTCAGTACAGCTCAGGAAGCTATGACTCTGTGAAGACAGAATTAAGCACGTGCGGGGAGGACATGACCCCAGGCCGCTCTCAGGTCATAGATGATGATGACGATGATCACGATGACCATGATGACAGCGACAAGATAAATGATGCCGAGGGACTGGACCCTGAACGACTTAAAGCTTTTAATGTGAGACTAACTCCCTTAACCACTTTATCGCTCATATTTCATATGGTGGACATTAGATTTTGTATTTTCTAGCTGCTAAGCTTCAATTACCTACATTGCTTATATTTAAAGGTGCATTCATTTTTTTTTTGATAATGTAAATCAAAGAAAGGTATTCTACGTAAAATGTATAAGAATTATTTATTTATTTTGAGTTACTCTTAAATTATGGTGGTCTGGATTGGGACAAAAGCTAAAACTATTTTCGTTAATCGAAATGAATCAGAAATTAAATAAAATACAAAAATGTGGCGAGAACTCAAATTAAACAGAAGTTTTAAATGGTTGCCTTGGCAACTAACTGAAACAGGTTTGGTTTGAAATACTAAAATTACTTGCTGGAAATAAGAACTGAAATAAAACTGAAAACCTAATAGAAAACTAATTAGTAATATTTGAAAAAAATATGTTTAGCTCTTAAATTATACTGCTCCAATTAATATGTTTGACAGGTTTTACACAGACTAGTTTTAAGTAAGAATGCATTTTTTTTTTTTTTTTTTTTTTTAATTTCCACCTTTTTCTGGTAATATAAATGACACTAAGAAAAAAATCTTTTTAATAAAAATAGAAGCATTTCAGTGACCTGCTGAACCCTAATGATTTTCTTCCTCTCAGTGCTAAAGCAGAGGTTTCTCCAGTTACATTTCTCTTCCCCCTTCATGCTTACATCTTAATCATAAACATCAGATTAAATGAAATACAATTTTCCTTTGCCTGTTTAATGCTATATTCTTTTCTGTTTCCTTTGTTGGACTTCTCTAATATTTCTTTATGTTTTCAGATGTTTGTGCGGTTGTTTGTGGATGAGAACTTAGACCGGATGGTTCCAATCTCAAAGCAGCCCAAAGAGAAAATCCAGGCCATCATCGAGTCCTGCAGCCGCCAGTTCCCAGAGTTCCAAGAACGTGCTCGCAAACGTATCCGAACCTACCTCAAATCCTGTCGCCGCATGAAGAAAGGTGGCTTTGAGGTAGGGAAATGTGGGAATTTGCACATGTACTGACAAACAAACATGCACATCTGCCGTAATTATCTGTGCTACAGCAATAGATAATCCAACATGAAGTTCAAACTTGAACCTTTCGGTAGCAAACTACTGCCCTCTAGTGACTAAAACAGCCACAGGCAGTCAATTTTTAACCCTGTTACTTGAGGACCACAGAACTAAACATTATTATTGACCAAGCCTGATTCAACTCATTTGCTCCATGATCTTAACTAAGCTTGCTAAATAGGAGAAACATTCATAATGGGTACTCTCAGAAAAAAAGACACAAAAATGACAAATGGGTGGTACTCTTACATAAGTTACTACTAATACTGCTACCAATATTTATGTACGCTTTAGGTATTAACATGTACTTTTAAAATACTGATATGCACCTTGATAGACTAGGGCTAAATAAGGTCCAAGATGTACATTTTAGCCTTTGTAACTTAGGGTACTGCCCTAGCAACAGCTTTGTATCTTTCTTAGAGTGCTGTCATGATTGAAAACCAGGATTGAGAATCACTGCTGAGAATCACGGGTTCAATGTTTGGCCAATCCATATCTTATTTTCTGCATCTCAGTGAAATGAAATCTAGTCAGGCACTTCTAGAAACTATTGTGCTTGCAGAGCCAAAGACTTGCAGTATTCGTTTATTTTTGTTGTGTTTTCTTACTTGAGCAGAAGGATGCATGTCTACACTGTTATCTTTCCCTTTAAACAGATCTTTTGTTCATTCTTTAATAAAATATCTATTTGAATGTGCTCAGTTCCAGAAAAAAGCTAATAAAGAATTTTTAACTACAGTAATTGGTAACCGTTTAAAAAATAATTTGGCTTAAAAAGCACCGTCCTACAATATTAGAACATTGTAAGAAATGTTGGAAGGTGATGACATTTGGCTTTTTCTGCTCTCTCCGACGGTGTCAGACACGGCCCACACCCCCTCACCTCACCTCCGCCATGGCTGAGAACATCCTCGCAGCAGCATGTGAGAGCGAAACACGGAATGCTGCTAAGAGGATGCGCCTTGACATCTATCAGGCCCATGTGAGTGCAAGTGTGCATTGATCTGTAAATCTTTAATCAAATTGAAATAATTCCAGAAAATGTTAATTGGTTTACTTACTGAGATATCTGTGTCTTTCTTTGCCTTACCGCATCCCTTTGTCCTTCCATACAGGATGAGTCAGTTGCAGCAGACAAGCCTAACTCCAGAGATCCGGCTGCTCTGGCGCACTCAGGCTTCACACTGGCTGCCTCAGCTTACTCCCAGGACCAACTCTACACCAATGGTGGACTTAATTACAGTTTCCGTGGATACGGGACCATTGGAAACAGCCTTCAAAACAATGGCACATCACAAACCAATGGTGGGTGAAATGCGTTTTGTAGTGAATCTATTCTAGTCCTTTCTATGGATCTATTATAATGTCTCTTCCTTTTTTTTTTTAGGTCCCACTGATCTCAGTATGAAATCTTTGGCATCCAACAGCACTTCCTCCTCCAGTTCAAACAGTCATGGACAGGGTGGAGGGGGCGGAGGGGCATCTGCCCAGCTCAGCCCGCCCGAGGTCACGGCTGTTCGCCAACTGATTGCGGGTTACCGCGAGTCTGCGGCCTTCCTGCTCCGCTCTGCTGACGAGCTCGAGAACCTCATACTGCAGCAGAACTGAGAACTGCACACAGGCCGGTGCTGCCCGTCTCTTTCATTAACACACACATAAACGCACACTATGACAGGAAAGATACATGTAGCTATGTGCACTTACATACATTTACACCTAAAGCCCATAGGCAAAGTTTGACACCACTTAGGGGGAGCAAAGTGGGGGGATCAGAAGAAGCTGTATCTGAAGCGCACATACAGGGTACGAAATTGAGAACATTTACCAGCCATAATAATCTCAGGTTCACCGGCCATGAACCTGTATTTGCATTATTCTTTTTAAACATAACATTTTATTTAAATGTAAATTATTTATTTATTGTCATTATTGCATATCTTCAAAGCACAGGTCATTGTCTCACTTTCTGCACCATATATTGGACAATTTTTATAAGAAATGCTACCTCTCATTAAAACCTAAGAAAGTAATTATGAGGTTCTGAGATAAAAACTTGAGGTCTTGCTTACAGTGTAACTATTTATTTGGAATGGCAACATAGTACATGGGGTTTATTTTAATAGGTTATTGCACTGTAGTAAAATGTCAAAATATAAAAACCATGTATTACGTCACCATTCTCAATAATTAGCAGCCACATTTTAACTTGCATTTGGCAAATATTATTCTTTGGCTGATACTAAAGTGCTTTACAGAGACTTCCTGATGCACATATAGTTAATAAATGTATTCAAACAGAAACTGCAGACATTAGAATTAACTGCACTTGACGTATTCTTGTGCACAGCAAACAAAATGTACTGACACAGAACAAGAAAAGCAAATTTCGCCCACAACAATATACTTAATAATAAGTAAAAATGTTTATTAAACTATTTATAATTTCATTGATTCATGTATTTATGAAGATAGTTCATTTAGAACTTCATTTAGAAGCTTTACAAAACAGCTTTACAACAGCTCCAGACACTCGAATCCCCCCGATACCCCCCAAACTCTGCCTATGCTCGTTTTATAAACCTACCTATCACACATTGCTCATGACAGCTTTATGTCTATGATAGTGTCTTTATCAAATTTTCTTACCTTGGAGTCCAGCGAGGCTTAATCCTTTTCGGAGTGCTGAGATGAATTGTTAAACGTTGTTTTATGATGAGGTGATCAGAACACAAAGCAAGGGGTGTCTGTACTCACAGCAGCATTACAAGTGTCTTGCACAGAGCACAATCACACAATCACACAGTGAGAGCTATCAGTCCACCACAGAGAGTCCAGACCTTTAAGACACACACACAAAAAAATAGCTGTAAATTTAGGAGTGATGCCCAAAACAAACACAAAATGATGTCATCTGCAGCCTAAAGTTTACGCTATGGCACAAAATATTATATGTTTTCCTATATGATTCCTGTATGTCAACGGCATCTTGTTTTATAGAATTTGAAAAAGTTGTTCTCTTACCATAGACATATCCATGCAGCAGCTTTGCTCCAGATTTAGCCATTTTAGATATAGAACAGATCTAAGAGAAAAGGGTTTTTGTAAGATCTCTCTGCTTCTGTTCAATGCTAATGAGGTTTGGGGAGAAGGTGCAATGTAGATGATAATCGTTATAGTGCGTCAGTGTCTGAAAATCTATCGTTTTCAAACATAAACACATTACCAGATGTCTTTTGTACATATATATATTCCTCATTCAAATATAAGAAATTTAATTTTAGTTACACACGCACACTTAAATGTCTACTAAAAGGAACCATGATTAGTGAGTGCAAAAAAAAAAGAAGATGCTGAAATTCTATTGGCTGGGAATGATGGACATTATGCAAATTAAGCTGTGTGGAACGCTTTGAACTCTTTCCTACATGCTCACTTGCCTTGGCAAATCTCCATCCTCAGCACATCCATGCACTGTAGGAAAAGGTCTCACAGGAACATGAGCGACATTGACCTCCCAGACAGGAGGGCCTTAGATGGACTTCTTGAAAAAAAAAAAAGAAAAGAAAAGAAAAAAAAACCAAGAAGGACTGCATTTCCCATGCTGCATTGCGTTGCAAACACATTCTGTTAAGTTGTGAATGCTGCTCTTTTTTTCTAACCTCATGACTGAGACACTTTCATCTTCACTGGGACCAATCAAAACAGAGAGACTTAACATCCTATTGGCACACATTCTGTATATGCATAGTGAGTCTGAGAGAAGCATAAGGGAAACAACGGTGACATCCTTTCTTTTCAGTCAGCAACACCCAAGGAGCTTAAGAGGCACTGATTGGTGGACTAAGGTAGCATCATCCACAAGAACCGAGTGTAGAACATTGACGATGCATTGCCCCTCAAACACCAGCCTCACTCTTCCTCCTGCCTGCATTTTCTCATGTTCACAAATGCCATGGTAAAAAAAAAAAAACTATTAAAAAAAAAGCAAAAGACAATCCTGAACAATTGTGACTTGATCCCTTGGAAAACGGCATAACGTTGTGTGAGATCTCACTCTGACTCTCTAGCCTTTAGTGGAGTGGTGACAATACAGGGCCTTCAAGTCTTGTAGCCATAGCTTGAACCGTGTCCTCACTCTGCAGCATTGTTATGCGGAACAGAGCCTTTTCCTCTGTTTAGCTGCAAACATTCTTTTTTTAATTATCTGGATATATTTATTTCTGTCTTGCCATTTCAGATGTGCTTTATTTGTTATTGTGTTACTTTTGCATTTAGTAAATTAAATATATATATATATATATATAATTTTTTTTTTGTTTGTTTACTTTTTCTTTAAAAACTCTGGTTGTAGGACACTGACAGTCTGAAGGGAGTCTCAACATTCTAAATGTTAAACATGCATCTCAGATTGGTCTCCAAATGACTGAATACGACATCCAAATGACACACTTCTAAAGAGACAAAACTCTAAGCTGTCTTCAACAGCTTAGTTTTGATACGTGGCTCAAAGCCTGCTTATTACCTCTTACTTGTTACTCATTGAAATAGATTCACTGATTAACAGATAAAATGATACGTGCAGGATCATTGGTTCATTTATATTCAGATGTTACACTTTATAAATTATTAAATTGGTTAACATAGTAGCACTTTACAATCCGCGAAGGAAAACGTTTATGGTATGGAGCCTTAAAACCACCTAAATGATCCTAAATTATAAAATGCAGCTGATCATTCTCAAGCCATAATGTTCTGTCTTTATTTGTCCCTTACACCATGCAGGTGAATGTGAACTCGTCAAGCATTTGGGCTTTAGGTTGAGAAAAGAAAAATCTTTTGGGCTATCTGGGCTCATTTTAAATATATGGTGATTGCAAGAAAGCAAGTTTTTGAGTTTACTCACACCGTAAATATGCTGGTGTTTTGAGAGCTCAAAAGTTGTACCAGGCCATTGATCTTTGTTTGCTCTGACTTTTTTGTTTCTTGTTTTGTACCTTTTTGTTTCTAAATGACATTAGAAGCGTAAGATCTTTAGGAAGCTGTTTGGACATCTGAGTTTGGTGAACACACGGCACATGAAAAGAAAAGCAAAAGGCAAGAAAAGAAATTCTACAACTTTTTATTTTTATTTTTTAAACTGTGCAGCTAAACTCTGCAATCAAATGTGGTAACAACCATTGCCTGTGATATATTTAATTTTGTGGTGCTTTGTAATATTATTATGATTATGGTATTTTATTTGTTTTTACTCCTGTACTTACTAGAAACTGTAGGCTGAAGCTCAGTTTCTCTTTGTATACCAATGTGAAGCTTTGTATCATTTCTTTCTGGTTTTTTGACTCAGTGGAAGTGTGTGATGTTTACATGTACAGAATTTAAGACTTTTTTTTTGTTGTTGCTTTAATTTTTGTTGTTGTTGGTTTTGTTTGTCCTAGTAAAGCCCCGCCTATCGTCCTGTCGTGACCCCACAATGTGCTTTTTACTTTAAATCAAATCTGAATGGAGGAGAACATGGACATGTTGAACTTAAACCACAGTAAAGGCCTTTGCACGCTTTTCGTGCATCAATCTCTGTATATTTCTTTTCTCAAATTGTTGCTTTAATCCATGCAAATGTTTTTTTTAAGACATGAACATTGCGTGAACTGTGTGTTATTAGCTATGGTTTTGTATTTTTCTTTGTCAGACTTTAGTTTCACATCCAGTGCAAAACGTTGTCTGTGTAAGGGCCTTTAGACGTGGTTGTCACTATTGATGGTAGATGCCGAGGTCGAGAGAGAGGAGGGACTTATCATCAGCTCAAAGGGCACCACTAATTTTCTTCTCCACAAATGTGGAAATTTAATGCCCCCTTACAGTAGTCTTAGTTATTTATGCTTGTTCTAGAGAAAAAGCAAAAGACAAAACTCTTGATGTCATGTCATTTTTTTATATTATTGGGAAAATAGATAGGGGCATTGTGTTTGGGATGGGACAGATCCACCCAACTCATAAACCAACTGACCTGTGCTCTTTGACCTCAGTCAGAAGCCTCTCAGTGAGTCAGAAAGCCATTCCCCTTACACTGTTCTTATTGTATGGGACACATGCAAACCTCAGGAACCCTTTGGATCTGTGTTACTTCTTTTTGTTTTTTAAACCAGGTCTGTACGTCTTGGCTGACGAGTCCTCCCTCTCTCCAATATCAACCCAATTATATTGGATTTGCTATTTATGTGTTTTGATTTTTTTATATATTTATTGTGATTTTACAGTGAATCCAGTACATGTGGCTGAATATTTGAATTCTTTAGAAAAGTGTTGATAAACATAAATATATATATAAATATATGTGAAGCGCCTAAAAGATGGAGAATATGGCAGGTGAAATTCATTTCTGTTTGTTTAATGTAAAAACAAAGAAAAGAAGAAAAAAAAATGAAAAAGCACAGGTGGGTGAATTTCCTGCCTTTTACATATCACTTTGCCGAGAGACTCATTCTAAGACATTTTAAAGTTTTCGGTGTGGTGTCATCGCTGTGGTCAGAGAAAGCACCTGCAACCCGAGTTGCTCTTTCCTCCAGAGCTGTCTGAATAAAATCTGTGAACTGAAGCACATTGCAGTCTGCCTTTCTTTCAGTGGCCATGACCACTATTTTCTGTCAGTGGCATGAAGAGCTTGCTTTTATTGGAGCATAAAACTTTTTCCTTATGATGGCGTTAATGGAAGAATTGTAGGCAGTTTTTTAATGTTCTTGCAGGAACTTTCACGGTTTTGAAAAGAGCCTAAACATTCTCTAGAGAGTTCTGGCAGTGTCTCAAATCTGTGGAACCCCATATTGCAGCTCAAGTATCTCACAAGAGTACAAAATGTTTTACATTATGGCAAAAATGTTGTCATCTCAAAGGCAAGTTGTAACAGTATCCCAATTTTTTTTAACTCATTCTAGTAAAACCTACAAATATCTGTCTAATCTCGCTCACTTTTTAATTCATGTAGGAAATTAATTGTCTCTGTCATGTATGCAAAGTACACAGTGCTCTGAATCTAAACTAAGAGGAGTAACTCGTTGAGTACCTGTTTAAACTGATCGTGTTTCAAAGCTGATTGTGCTACGTTACATACAACAGCATTCTTGAGTACAGGCGCTGTCGGAAATCAGAAGTCCAGGTTGACGGCGGCTGAGACGCCACCTGTGTGTGCTCCTCCCAGCTCTGTCACTCGAGTTTAGTCATTTGCCGGTGGAGGATTTAGCTCCCACGTCCCATCAGTCCGGAACCTGTTTTAGTCATCGGTTTACATTCAAATGAAATGTCCCAGGACGGGCGCCGCTCGTGTCCCGGTTTGAGGGCGCTTTGTCAGAGACTCTTCAGCTCGTCTAAGACCGAATTTGAAAAACCAGTGATTACCAGCAAACATGAGACCCAAAATGCCCCGGAGGCCACTGGTGAAATCTACTCGGCGCTGTGGTCGTTCAAGGCTCGCGCGGACGAGGAGCTGTCCTTCCAGGAGGGAGAGCAGTTCCGAATCTGCGAGCGTCAGGGTGACTGGTGGACTGCCGTTAAACTTGACAGAGACGGAAAGGTGACAGCCAAGGGCGTCGTTCCTCAAAACTACCTTGCGAGAAGGAAGACGGTGAAAGAGCAACCGTAAGTAGACTACTATTTTTTTTCTCTGCCAGCCAAAGCAATCCAATTCTGGGTTGGCTTTAAGAATAACATCTGCTTAATAATTAAATGTAAAAAATCTCATACAAAATAAATTAACAAAATAAACAGGCTTTCCCAGTACTTCCCTAATAAAACCATTATGAACACCTTAATGACTAAAAACAATGTCAGTTCAGAGTAGACTAAGGAGTGCAGATTTAGGCAAATGCATTCCTGTTTCAACTCTACTGCACATAAATGTGGTTTGAGATGTGTGCGCAACATCTAAACTGTGCTCTTCTTTAGCTGGTATTTTGGGACGCTGAACCGCTTTGAGACCCAGAATTTGCTCTTGGCTCCAGAGAATGGAGTTGGTGCGTTCTTGTTGCGACACAGTGAAAGAGATCAAATAGGATGTGTATTATCAGGTATGTAATGGTTGTGTCTATTTAAACTCAAACTACATTTTACATCCAGTTCTGCCCATGCTAAACATCTAAACAAGTAACACGGCATGCCCAACATCATTGTTTGCTATACTGTAGCAACCTCTGAGGCGTTTGCTTTCTGTTGCACTGGAAATGTAGTCAATCAGGTCATAATTAGACCTCCTTATAGTCCAAACATTGTCTGCTCTCCTTTCAATTCAGTTTACCAACTCTGTTCCTGTAGGCTCACCAACATTAAATATTTTGGATGTTTCTATGACCCATCTATTTCAGCTTGTGGAGGTTCACGTGAGGTTCAGTGTGCCTCGAGGAACAGGGTTGGGAAACAATTAATGCTAGATGCAGTTCATCAGAAACTCTCTTAACCGTGCTCCTCTATCTTTATCCTTTTTCTTTGTGTGGCAGTGTTAATCAATGACAGGGAAGTGAGGCACATTAAAGTCCATCAGAATCAGAATGAAAGTTTCTATTTGGATCAGAGTCAAATATTTAATAGTCTGGAGAATCTGGTGGAGCACTACAAGAGGAACATCCTGAGCTACGGTATCTGTCTCACACGGCCATGTGCACGGGTGAGTGAAAGACAAATTATTAAAGAAAAATTAACATACAATCATGTCACTTCAAGCAGAACTTTTCTCTTCTGTGAAACACAAAAGGTGAGTTTTTGAAGAATATACTGGCCACTCTTGCATGAAATTTACAAAAGTCAGCCACATGATCTACATATTATATTTTTCAACTATATTTGTCTTCCAAAGTCATAAAATAGTTTATCCCATACATCAGGGCTGGGAAACATGGATCCTAGAGGGCCAGTCTCCTGCAAAGTTTAGCTCCAACCCTGAAAAACCCTGGAAAACAAAAACCTACATCCTGAATGCCTTGATTAGCTGGTTCAGGTGTTTTTGTTTAGCGTTGGGGCAAAAATCTGCAGGGACACTGGCCCTCCAGGATCAACGTTCCCCACCCCTGCCATACATTCTTGACATTCTCGACTATCCTGTCTTTGGCAAGTTGATAAGATCAGTTGTGTTCAATTCATAAACAAATCCCTCTTTTGATTTTAATCAATGAATCAACTGACTGAAAGCTAGAGGGTGTGTAAATTTAACTATATGGATGAACTCTAAAAAGATCTCAGCCAATTAACATAACTAATCTAATGCAAATTGTCTTTTGAAACAGAAGAGCTATTAATTTCCTTTCATTTATGATTAAATAACTAGTAACATTTCACACAAGTATAAATTAATGTGAACACCCATTATTATGGGGGTTAATCTATTCTAATTTGTGTAGACTACAGTGGGGAAAAACAGAGATTGTCTTATTTATCAACTGTTGTTGAAGATGTTTTATAGATTCATACAACTGAAGTCTATTCAAAAGTTATATGAAGAAGATTGAAGGCAGTTTTAAGGCCCTACATACATAGAGATAGAATGCCGTATATATAAGCAAAGTATATTTCCACAACTGAATTAACAACATGTATATGTAACAAAATGCATTTGTATTATAGCATACTTCCTCTACAGAGTTTCTCTTTGTTTCTTCTAATACTAACAGCCAGAACCAAAACCGCAGGATCTTTCCCACCAAACAGTAGATGAATGGGAGTTACCTAAGGAGGAATTTACTCTGGAAGAGGAGCTCGGCAAAGGATACTTTGCTGATGTTTACCGTGGAAAATGGAAAGGCATGGTCAATGTAGCCGTCAAGGTCCTCAAAACCAACGGTAGGGTTGCTGCATGTAAATAGGAAAGAAACATCTGAAGGCTAAATAGAGGAATGAGTCTGATGGATATGACAGAATGGGCCACTTCCTCTTTGCCTACATGTTTTGTTCCTGATACTGTGTAAATGTGAGAAATGTTGTGTTTCTTGTTCTGTGACTCTTGAGAGCTGGAGGAATGAGAACACAGTATACTGCACTCCAAACCTATATCCAATAGAGCACGTAGCACAATGTGTCTTAAAAAAAATAAATAAATATATATATATATATATATATATATAAAACTAATAAGGCATCCGTCTGTCAGCCTATTAGAGAAAAATTCCCTAGAACCAGTAAATTCCATATTTTTACAGATGTAGCAATAATCACACTGTTGTACTGATGCTTATCTTCCTCTAGAGTCTCTCAATCACCGGGAGTTCCTGTTGGAGACGCAAATACTGAAAAAGCTGAGACACAGACATCTTATCACACTCTTTGCTGTCTGCACAAGCTCCGCCCCTTTCTACATCATCACTGAGCTTATGGAAAAAGGCAACCTGCTCAGTTTCCTCCGAGGTCAGTTAATAACCTCTTTATTATCTGACAACAATCTAGTAAATATAAATATTTTTCGACATCGCTTTAAATGTTTAATCTGTCAATAAGGGTATTTATACGTGACCTAGTGCATCATCTTTGGCTGTTTTGTCCGCAATCACGGTTTGTTTTATGCACTGAATGAGAAAGTAAAAGTAAAAAAGGCTCGATCACATCAAAACTATAACAATAATCATAATAATAGCCAAACTATATTAGCGTTCACACCATGGATGATAATGCTGGTTATTGTAACTGCACACTGCAGTTCTGTGACCTGCTCTGTAGAGTTTTATTCATTCGGATTGGCTGCTAATGTTTTTTATTAATCAAATTCATCAGTTGAATTTCTTTTTTTTTGAAAAACTCTTGTTTTATAGTTGCTATTGTCCTTGGTGTGAACAGCCGAACTTGTTTTCTAATGATATCATTGTTTCTACTCCAAACAGCTGTTGAGATAAAATCATTTAAATGATCATATTTCACAAAAACTTGTTTTGTGGCAAATAAGGTTCAGATATATCTCGATGGTTAAAAACAGATTACTCGAGATTTTGAGTTAGTTTTACTGTATATTTCAGCATTTCCTCTCTGATGTTCATTCTTGTTTTTATTTGTACAGAGAAAAAAATGACTGCATCGCATTGCCATTTGAACTAGCAGCTACAGTGATGATTATCAGTCACGCAGCATTATTAAAATTGAATGACTGTTAATAATGATATCCTTAATAAAATAACATTTAAAACTGACCTGTCCAAATTCAAAAAAAAATTTGTGTGTGTGTGTGGAAGAATCACATTTTTTCATAAAGTACTGCAACTCATTACCTTTGCTTAGAATGAGTTTTGTTTTTCTGCACAGCAACTATAATATTTAAGCAGACAGACATGAATCCTTCAGTTTTCCCTTCACAGGCGAAGAGGGGCAGAACCTGGAACCGCAGGAACTGATAGAAATGGCGAGTCAGGTGGCTGATGGGATGGCGTACCTTGAGGAGCAGAACAGCATCCACAGAGACCTGGCAGCCCGGAATGTTCTAGTGGGATCCAACTACATCTGTAAAGTAGCCGACTTTGGCCTAGCTCGCATCATCAAGGCAAGGAGTACCTTCAAGTTGATCAAAGACATGTGACATATTTGCCCTTAAAATTTGCCTAAAAGAATATATGGGCCTTTTTTTTTTCACAGGACCCATTTTACTCATCTGAAGACAAAACAATACCATATAAGTGGTGTGCTCCTGAAGCCATCAGCCATGGGAGGTTCTCCAACAAATCTGATGTTTGGTCATTTGGGGTCCTCTTATATGAAATATTCACTTATGGTGGAGTCCCGTATCCAGGTGTGTACACCACTTATGCATCTTCTTTCTCGTGCAGATTTGAGAAAGCTTAAATGACATCTTTTTGTGTGTTTATTCTTACAGCTTTCTCAAACCAAGAGGTGTATAATATGATCAACTCGGGGTACAGAATGCCTTCACCCTCTAAGTGCCCGTCGCACATCTATGACATAATGCTGTTGTGTTGGAAAGACTCAGCTCACGAAAGGCCAGATTTCAATAAACTGAGAACACTCCTGGAGAGCTTCTGTACTCGATACATGGAGTGGACCTCTGAGAGCTGCAGTAACACATTAGATCCAGCAGAAGGCATCAGTTAACAGTGTCATGCATGGACTTAATGAGTGGGAATGTCCCAACAACAGTTGTTCATGTGTCTAAACACCTTTCCACTCATTTTCACCCTTTTTTACAGTATTCACGCACTTTCACTTTTTTATGTGCTTAGTTTCTAATTTCATGTCTGAAGTATTCATATTTAATGCTCCTCAAATCTACCTGAACAATACGGAATATTATTTTCGACTATTATTTTTTTCCCATCATGATTTGGGGAATGAATCATATGGACTTATAAATAAAAACAGTTTTATCTTCATTACCAGGTTTTAAAGTCATACTACAAAATAACTTCCCTTCACCAGATCCTGCAGAATTTTAAAGTAATGGTATATAATATAATAAATACATGATACGACCAATTTAAATCTCTCTACTGCAAACAAGCTCTTAAACTTATAGGAGAGAAAGAGAGAGAGAGAGTACACAACATCCGGAACAGAACGTGTTTGGCCAGGTCCTGTAAATGCGGGTCATTTGACAATCTCTAAAAACTTTCCACTGCAGTTTTGTTTTGAGTTGGCAACAGTGCAATTGGTTCCCAAGGAGAAGCTATCTGATCCTCTACATGCTTTAAATCCACTCAAATACACTAGTCATTACCCCAGAGAGAATGTGCATTTCATGAAAAAAAAAAGGTGATAATTTGATTGTGTGACATTCATGGGTTAGATATGACTATTTATACTGTAGGTACAAACCCGCACACACGTACTATAGATAAGGCACACCCTTCTGATTATTGCAACTGCGGGAAACACTCAGTAACACGAGTGTTGCCACAACATGTTCATGTTGCGGGTGCGTGGTGAGCAGAAATAGAATCAAGAACACTCAGGACTTGCCTGGCCAGACTGATCGGAAAACTAACAGGACGTTCAGGAAGATGACATCTGTGTGATGATTTTAAACACCTCTGGTGCTCTGCAATCAGACACCCAATCATTCAGACTCCAGCAGCGGGGCTACAAATCAAAAAGGAGTTAAAGACTGTTATAGCCTAAGCCTTGTATACTTTCATGCTGTCTCATTCTTTTAAATAATTCATCTGCTTTTCAGTTTTCATCTCAGATTTAAGTGCGTGTTAAAATGACTATTGCAGCCCTGTTTTACAAAGCAGTATCGCAAGGGCTGTTTGGTTACCTGTCACTCCTTGTAGAACTTGCATTAAGTCAAAGAGACTTTTTCAATTGAATTCTTTAAACAACTGGCATGGAATGTATTATTTATTTTACTTAGCTTCATAAGTCTATAACAACATACTTTTACTAAATTATTAAGTATGTTTGTGACCATGTTTCATAAAAATAGCAGTTGATATAAACGATTAGCTAAGAGAACTGAAGATACACAATGATATTTCACTAAATTTAAATCACATATAGCAAAGAGAAACCAAAGATTTAAAATGTAGCCATATGGTCCTATGTTTAGAAGTTCTTGGGACTGGGTCAGTCTTACTGGTACGCTTAATCATTCAAGGGCTGTTTAAAACACAGCCTCTGAAACGTTTGCATGTTAATATTTATCCACGTGCAAACATGTCAGCAGAAAAAATTATAGAAAGGACAAAAGTCATAGTGTGATATCAGGATAAAAGGGCTGAAATAATAAACAGGATGATGAGGATCATGCTAACTGGAAACTCTGTTCCTGTTTACTGTGGGACATTCTAAAAACGCTAACGTGGCTTACGCACCTAAAACCTGACGAGGGAAACCCAAATTTCTGTCAAATTCTCCTTGTAATAATTACTAACTACTGTCAAACGAACGAGCCCATATTCGACAGATAAAGTGAATAATATCACGTTAAGCGTTTTCTCCCCCATAGAAGTCCACTATAAGGAAACAGCTTAACGTAATATATTTCACTTTATAAGCTAAATAAGAGCTTGTTCTTTTGACAGTAGTTAATGATTATTACAATGAAGGTTTGACAGAAATTCGGTCGGTTTGTAGGTGCTTTAAGCCACGTTAAGCGTTTTAGAATGTCCTTTTAATGTTTCCAAACACTCTCGGAATACCGAGACAAACAGAACAGCTTGGAACGCTTCCAAGAACTAGTCTGTACACAAACTTGTGAGTGTGCATTTGGTCACCTTTGTGCGGAGTAACCTTGACGCGCGGGTGAGACTAGACAGCGCTCGTGAAGCTCGGCAGACTGACACTCTGTGCTGTTTTTAGCACGTGTCTCTGTTTAGAAACAACATGGGGATCAGTGAGCAAAGTCTACGGCCCCGAAATATTCTTCTAGGCCAAAGGCAATATATTGAGAACATTAATCAACCCAAATAAGAAGTGTGTGGGATATCAGCCTTATCTTTTTAATGAAAATCTTACCTTTTACTGTTTTTAAAATAGTTGTGCTTCTGCATCACACGCGTTCTGTAAAGTTTCATGACGTCACTTTAAAAAAAATAGAGGTGACCAGGTTTCTAAAATGGAAACCGGGAAATTTGGTAGTTCAGTGAAATCTCAGTTGCACAGACTGGGGACACTTTATGCTTTTTTTGTTTTTAAATACTGTATAAGTTTTTATAAGTGTTAATTTATGTCTGTGCTTTTGGAAAGAAACATATGTACCTATCTATCTATTTCCAATTGGGCTTGCATCTTTGAGTATATGTACTATGTGCGCAACTATTGCTACCAGCTAACTGTCTTATGTGGATGTCTGGAAAAGCATCAGTATGTTGTGACTTGGAGGGTTATTCAAAGTAACAATATATAATTTGGTCTTCATAAGTAGGTTTGAACATATAGCTAATACAGCAATGTGCTAAACAATTTTCTACTTTAGGAAGCACAACTGACCTTCAAAATTGGTTTAGAGATTTGTTTAAATTGTGCTTGATATAGGTCATGGTTTCTAAAACAATTTTATTTGTGGCCGATAATCTGCTTTAAATCTATGCCACATTTCTATGATTAGCAACATATATGGGGGGGGGGGGGGGGGGGGGGATTAGTATTCGAAGTGTGCAAAAATACTTTTCACTTTTTTATTTGGTCACCAACACCTTCAGGTTCTGCAGATGAACATGTTGCAGTTAGCTGGCATCTAAAAATTGATTTTGCCAGATGGAAAAAACAACAGCTTCACTTTCTTGCTGCCACATGTAGAATATATGCGTCCAATGACAGCAGGTGTAGTGTTATATAAAGCGCATTAGTGTGTTTTAATCGCACCAAAGCCTTCTTAATTCCAAACGTCTTGCACACAGGCTGTTGTTTGGCAGCTCATTCTCTGTAAAACAGCAGAGTCACTGAACAGAGACTGTTTAGGGCTAATCCTTGTATGAAAGTACTTTGATAGCCTACTAGTGATTTGCCATAATATAATCCATGCTAATGGAACTGAATATGATCATTTCAAATAAGATGCTGTGCAAGGACCGTATGCAAGAGGAATAGAAACTGTCACACCATACTTTAGGCTGCAGTTAGTCATTTATTTATAGCAAATTTAATTGCAAAGTGCACCCAGTGATACAGTGACTTATATTTAAATACTCAAGTCATATGGAAAGCATATTTTTGCCATGTTGTTTTGGTCAAAGATATAAAAAAAACAAACAAAAAAAACTGCACTACACAGCATGACATGAAAAGCAGCCAGTTTTTACTAAAAATAAAAATGGAGCCTCCGTCGCCTGCTTCTGCCCGCGGTGACTCCTGGATGAGGGGTGAAGGGTGTGGAATTGGGTCAGGGTGGTTAAAAGGGGGCAGGGGATCCAGGCTCTTTCCCGGAGTCACTACTCTCACTCATTTGCCTCTTCATCACAATCTCTCGGGCAATGCAGGTCACCTGACCGTTTGTCACTGTGTAGGTGCCAGGCCTGCCAATCAATATCAAAAACACCTTGCGTGAAAACCAGAACTCAAGAGCGGAGTCAAACCAAACACAAAACGTCTCTTAAACTCACTTCTGCTGGGATTCAAATCCATTGAGTGTCCCCATTTGATTCTGCTTCCCAAAGAAGAAACTGGACCACCAGTGACCAGAGTCCTGTCGTGCCAGACCTGCCATTGGAATTTGACAATGAATATCTATTCCTTTAAAATGAAAGCTATATTTTAAGTCCCATTTTTTAGGGTACTAAGATGTTAAACATCTTCACTTAAAATACCTGGTGGGTGTGGAATGACCTCCCCAGAGTACTCCGAACTGCCACAGGAACTGTTGCTGGATGTAGATCCTATGCGCCCTGCAAATTATTAAAAGATAAATAAGGTTACATTATATGAATCCTAAAGCCAAAGAGAATATTTAATTCACACGGTAATTATAATGTGAAAGAACATGTACTCACTTCGGTAGTAGTCATGGGTGGCAACAAGGGAACCGCCGGATGGAATTGCTGCCATTTTCCCCGTCCTCAATGTGTCAACCGTGTGAGAGATGGAAAGACGGTAGGCCTGTTAAAAAAAGATTTAGCAATAATGAGGACTGATCTGTCTGGGGACGACAGCTGCATGACACCACAACAATGTGGCCAGCTTGGAAAACATCTCTGGTAGCCAGGTGCTCAAACAATCCGTGCTGTGAGGATTTAACCATGTCTGGATCACAACAAGCAACTTTTTTCCCAGTAGGTTAAAGGTGTTGGTAAGATGTGAATATTAATCAGAGACCTTTTGACATTTGAAATGAGAAACTTCCACTAAAACTGCACATCTATCCTTTATATCCTCATTCCGTAGTGTGATGTGATGATACTCAACAGCTGTTACTTCAAGAATCACATTTCCATATTCTGTGACCCACTTGCTTAGAACAGCCAAGACCCCATTGCAGCAAGCATGCAGAACAGCTCACATTTCATGACACATGGCTAACCAAGGTTGCTAACTAAGCTTGCAGTTGCTTTGAGTATTTAAAATAAATGAAAACATACGTATGGGCATTTCCAGGCTATAGATTATACTAAAAAAAAAGTAACGCACACAAAATAAGGTAAGGTAAGCTACCAGCGTACAGCAATAATGATAATAATTGCACAGTAATTTAGTGCGCTACAGCAGGTTTAGTTTCATATTAAGGAGGGATAAGAGGGATTTACCACGTGACCTAGATAATACCATTCTGTGCTACATATACCAGACGAGACGTTTAAGTCACACTAGTTCTTTGAAAAGCTGACATGCACGGAAAGAAAAGAAAAAAAAACTCTTACACTAGTGGAAGCACTTAGTAAAAAAAAAAAAATAATAATAAAAATAAATATAAAGATACGCTGCCTAAAAGAAGGACATTTCAAGATTTATGCTTCATCAGTTGCAACAAGGGAACTTCAAATTACTTTTTTGAAGAGTATATCCACTTGCATCACCTTAGGATTACTGATATTAAGTGCTTAGTTGTAAACTTCCTGTCCAAATAAATAACAACGATACTATTTCCTAACTTGCTTACCTTTTATTTTTGGTGAGTGCTGGTGTTGGTAGTGCACAAACAGCAAGGCTTGGTCGGGTAAACGCTAGGCGACGGGGCCCATTTGTAGTTTGGTTCTTGGGTGAGACCCTCCAAGGTCTTTCGCTCCTCCGCTCCAAATTCTGCTGCATATGTACAGCGCGTGGACTATTTATTACCTGAGTGACGATAAAGCCTGTCCCTTAGAGGGCGTGGCTTGGCAGCCGACTTAAAGTTAGGGGCGTTCCTTTTCTGTGGCACATGGTGGGGGCGTGGCTTGTTCGTTGGCACGATCTTGTGGGCGTGGCTTGGTCACTGGCACGGGATTTCCACAGCTGTCAAAAAAAGCTGATAAGCACTGCTAAACAACTTAAATCGATATGTTACAATTCCATAAATTTAACAAAGTCGCTTGCCTTGGAAGTTAGTTTTCTAAAGAAAAAAAAACGCGAAAGGGCAAATCTCCAATAACGTTACTTGGGGGAAAAATAGATCTATAATAATAATAATAAAAAAAAACAATACAAAAATACTAGTAATATCTAACGTCCCATCCAGTGTTAACTTTGTCTCTAATCTATTAATACAACTTTAATACAGGCAGCCCAAATGAACAGGAATGTTTGTCGCCTCCTGCTGCCTGTTATAATTATTGACCATTAATTGTAAAGGTCACAACCATGATGTAGAGCTGAATAAAATGTAAAGTTTATTCTGTAAGTACGCATGGACAGATCAAACCACAATATTCTCGTTATTTCTTTGTCTTTAATAAACCCTGAACGGTGTAGTATGTTACAGCCACTAAGCATCAAACATGTATACAGTAGTAAGGTCAGTATGATAACATTCTCTTACAAGTCATTGCATGGACAGTACTCCTATCAGCACAAAGAATCAACAAAAAATAAAAAATAAACACCCTCACACCTCACAGTGAAATTGACCTTTTCCCACAACAATATTTCATTAAACATTACAATTATTTTACTTGGAAATATTATTCTTGCATCCGATTAGTAATAAACCCATCTTTTCACCAAATGCCTTTACGGGGAAAGTTTTTTTTACTGAGAGAGAGAGAGAAACACTACAAAAGATATTCATCAAGAACCAAAAGAACCAGAATAAATAATTCAACTTATGCTAAACTTTTTAAAAAGTAATGAAAGAAATGGTAAGAATAGTTAAATAAATCTCTGTGAGAACATATTGCAGTATATTTTATATTATGACTTGGAAACCCAGGGGAAAACTCAAGACAATAAATGTAAATAATTTAGTACACGGTTTCAGAGATGATTCACATCTGGTGCTCGAGTCTTGTCACAAAGAAAGCTTTAGCACCTTTTGCCCTGAGTAACAAGCAGGGTAATAACCAGTGCAATATTCATTGTAGGAAGCATGTAACAATAATAAACAGTGGCAACATAGCAGGCTGAAGAAGCCTGGTGTGTTTTAGGACATTCTAAGTGTGAGCAGTACAAACATTTCACCTCTTCATGCTGATCGTAACAGACCATTTACTACTGAAGTGTCAGAGAAGCCCTGTTGTTTGACAAAATAAAATATTACAATACATTTAAAGGTAATTCGATGCACAGAAGAAAACCTTGCAGTCCCAAAAAAGGGTTATCCAGTTTTCAAACAAACAATCTAATTTAAGAGATTTTGGCTACAATGCATTTTCAAGGGTGTCAGTTGTTTAAGTAATCATTATCTCTTTGCATGCTGGCATCTTAGATTCTTAAAGCATTGTTTTCTGTCTGTACATTCATTTGAAGATAACTTAGCAGTGGAGAGACTGGAGTGTATTTGGGTGCAGCGTCAAAGAAGGATCACAGAGGTCAGTTCTTGGTCATGAGGATGTGCTTCCTACTCAGAAAGGTGCATTGTTGCTGGTTGGTGAATGGTCGCTCTCTTCCCCATTTGATCGGCCCATTACTTTGTACTTTGGGAGGAACATACACCATTGTCATTATCAGCAACAAAAATGTTCAGCGATAACTAAAATGGACACTAAGCAATGGAGGAAAAAAATTAAACCTTCATATTCTCCACCTTGTCCTCAAAGGATTTAAAGCTTGGCGAGTTCCTGAGAAGATATTTTAATAATGAATTACTAAAAATAAAACTAGGTTTCAAATAGCTTGTTTTACATGCAACCTAAGATGCAAAGGAAAAAGCTGACAAACACATATTTTGCAAAAGGTTTAGATGAAGCAGTGCTGACAGGGCTTAACCAGCCACACAAAGTGAAAAAGCACTTGCTATCCATGCAGAAAAATAGAGCAAAATCTTATATATGCCTATATATACTATTAAACTGTTATTTTAACAATGCTGGCCCTACATGATAATATCGGTCTTTTTGTACCTGTTGTGCTTCTATATTGCTTCTTATGAAAATAGGAAGCTATAAGCCATTTTCTTTAAAAAGTGTAAACGGACTTGTTGCAAACGTTTGACCATTCCATTAAAATTACAGTAATATTATATATAAATATTAACAAGTATTGAAATTTACCTCAGCATGAATATTGACTAAAAGAGATTTGCACATCAGGTGAAAGACAGAATGTCAGATATTAATATGCAGAGGGGAAGGGATGGTACTTTACCTCATAGCTGGCATACTTAAAGAGTGACGCATGGAAAAGTTGCTACTGTAGAGAGCAGGTTGGAGACAGAGCGAGCAAGGAGAATTAGCCGAGCAGACAGCGTTAGCCGAGCACAGAGCAGACAGAGAGGAGAGAGAAATTGCAGAGCACAATGAAAAACTCATTAAAGCATCAGAATAAACTTTAGACAGGATATTGTATCTAACACCTCTATCACAGCTCTAGTAATTTAAGTTCTTATGCAAAACACTGATAATCAATGACAGCATAAAAAGGTAGATTTTCATTCGGCTGCTTCACAGGTACCATAGAATGCTCTAGAAATCTTCATAGGTACCAGCAGACTTCAGAGCAGGCTCTTGTATAGCTCTTACCCAGAGTTAGAGTACGGCAGAGCCCTAAGCAGCCAGAACGCAGCAGTGTGGAGAAAAACACAGCAATAAACAAAAGAACCACTTCAAACCTTTATCAGATAGCAGTATTGATGATACATACAGGACAGGAGAGAGTGAAATAAAAAGTAGAAACAAGCTGTACAAACACAGGTTGGTTAGTTGGTGCTACACTACTGTTTAAAATTTGGGGTCAGCAAGACTTTTATATTAATTTAAAAGAAATGTAGTTTTTTTAACACAGATAATTAAAACATTTCCTGAGCAAATCAGCATGTTAGAATGATTTCTGAAGGGTCACGTAACACTGAAGACGAGAAATGGCTGCTGAAAATTCAGCTTTGCCATTTTGTTTTACAACATTAAAATTTGAATTTTACAGTTTATACAGTATTTTTTTTATCAAATAAATGCAGCAGTGGTGTGTAAGAGCGTAAAAATGTTACTGACCCCAATTGTTTTTTAACAGTAGTGTATGTATCAGGTTAGTCAGAGAAGCAAAAAAAGAAGTGTTTGCACGGCAAGCAAAAATCATACGATCTGAAAAGCTATGCAAATGTACAATCTGTTTGTTTGGTGTCAAATCAGAGCAGAATGTCTCATTTTGATAAGCTCCATTCCTTAACACAGTGTTCAAAACAAGCCGTTTCACTGCTAAACACTGCAGGACTCGTGATACAGGAGCCATCTGGAGATTTCCCATCGTACAAATACCTCATTATCACCGTTACTGACACTCAGTGGCTGTTGGCTATTAGTCCAAGTCTGAAGACAGATGCCTGGCTAAAATGTGTTGAATATCATAATCTTTTTCATGTTTGAATTAGTACCACCGGTCCATTTCTATTTGATGTAAGATCAAATCTGACCACATTTTCTTTTTAATGGTCTTATTGAGCATGATTCGTCTTGGTACGTTATTCTTTTCAGCTAAATCAAGTCTCAGCTTAACATTTTTTTTTTAATATCCTTTTCACTCAATTATCATGTTGCAGCAAAACCGTATTCAAGAACTGAGAGGTGATATTTTCAAAGCTTTTATCCATGTATTCTTGATTTTATATAAGGGCCATTTTATCCTAACAAGATCAGACTCAAAAGAAGATCTGGACCCTGTTTTCTTTACAATACAGCTTTGAAACATGAAGTCACAAGATCTTCAAACAATCAGTAGACAGGAAAACAACCATCATTCAAGGAAGAGGAGGAATAACAGAGTAACTAATAAAAAAAAAGAATGAAAAGTTTATGAGACGGAAGTAATGTTGTCAAAAGACCCGGTACTTCAGGACCAAGACGGTACTAAAAAATTTGAAATGTTACAGTACCAGGTTTTCTCTTGACGCTCTGACGTAGATTGAATGCTTGTCTTGTCTTGTATTTAAAGGGGCCGCTAATAAAACAAGCTTGTGCGGACTGACCACGCGGAGGGTATAAGTTAACCTCGTGAAATATATTGATTGTGAAGGTTAGAAATTGATCGATGAACTTTTTTGTAGTACATGTTTTCTTTCAATCAAAAGCCACTTGCTGCAGCTCTCTACAACACATATTTTCCATTTAATCCAATATGTTTTGATTTGTCAGAATATTCTGCTGCAGTAACAGCTTTGCATGCTCTGGCACTAAATTCAACTTGCAATTCCCGCTTTTTTTTAGAAAATACATTAAGTTAATGCACATTATCAGAATAAAGTTTCTTTATTAACCATTTAATGCTCCTATAGCGTTTAAAACAGGACATAATAGTGTACTATTTTTACACACTAGAGACTTTTAAATTACCTGTGTAGCCCAAATATGTGTGTTAGAGAACTAATGTATGGTTAATGTTTGTATCTTTAAAATCGGTTCATCAGAAAAGCAGTTCTAGGCTATGAAATATAGTTTGCGCTGTTTGATTAAATAAAAGTCCTTTTATATAAAAGTGTTTTTGTGTTTTGCTTTGGTACCGATATTGGTACCGTGAACCGTGGATTTTCACTGGTATTGGTACCGAATACTGAAATTTTGGTACCGTGACAACACTAGCTGGAAAAAAATGGGAGATTGAGATGACTGGTAGAAGGAGAAAGAACAGGAAAAGTTATGCAGAGGAGGAAAATATAGTTCACCTCATCTCTCCAAATCGGTTTCTGATGGCAGAGCCCACTGAGGAGAATGCAGCGGATGTCATGTGACCTGCTTGAGACAGAGTCTCCTGAGTCCTCTTATACCTAAAGTGTAGACAGAACATTTTTTTTTAGATCTTGAACATAGTAGTTGCCATTGAACTACTGTAGCTGACAGCTCAGACAGAAAAGCAAAAGAACCAACAACATCAACAGCATTTTTAGATAAATAAAATGGTCATGCAGCTAAAAATTCTAAATTCAATACAAATTTGAATAAAAAAAAAAAACAAAAACAAAAAAAACTAATGCAATAAAAGAAATCTATACACTATATATAATTTGTTCACTACATAAACTACAGTTCAAAAATGGGATCTGAAAACCTTCATTTAAAATGACTGTTACAGCAGATTTTCAGGATACTTTGATGAATATAAAGTTCAGATTTGAACTTTTGTAATATTAGAAATGTCTTTACAGTCACTTTGGATCAATTTAATGCATCCTTGGTGAATAAAAAGATTTTTTAAGTGACATGAATGAAATCTTGAATGTCATATGAATTATTCAAGTCATAAGACATCTGAAAGCTAATAGGATTAACGATCTAGACACCTGTGTGTCCATCTTTTTGCACCAGATGCTGCTGTCTGAATCTTATTGTACAGAATCTGCACCTGGATTGAACAGAGATTATCATCCTAATTACACAAAAAATTGTGCAGACCCATACACAGACAAATCCACGCGATTCACAAACATGTAGATAAGCACCTGTCCTTTTTCAAAAAATATACACCTTTTTCCACTTTTTCACAGTTGTTTCATTCTCTCAGATGTAATGTAATGTTCTCTGAAGCAAACAAGTACGCAGCCACAGAGAATCCCTCACACAGTCCTCTAATGACCTTAGGTAAGGCTAAGCCACTTTGCTTTGGGAAAATCCCATCATGTGTTCTCCAACTCAGCTTTCTCAGCACATGCCCCAAGCACTAACACTACACTCTTCCCAAACTGCACAACCTGTCTTAAGGTCTGAAATTACATGTTATAACAGGGCACTTGATATCTAGTGAGAAATATCAGACAGGGTGGTTAGCTATGAATCTGGTTTGGTAAAAAAAAAAAAATTAAATAAATAAAAATTTGATCACTGAAGAATATTTTTATGATATTTTTTATGATATTTTTCGGTCAATAAAGAAGATGCCTCTTAAAATAGTGGTTCCTACTAGAAAATAATTTATAGAAAATCACCCAGAATCTTTATATCAGAGTAAAGACTTTGTGTCCTTAGTATTATGATTAATGATCTGATCTGTTCGACATCAGAGGGGTCTAATGGGTCACACCATGACGCTTAGGAAAGTTTGTGCCAGTGTCACAAGAAGCTTGTTGTTTGGTTTCTTAAACATTTTAAATTGTAACATTTTAGTTTACAGTGTCCCTGCTTAGCGACATATGTTACATGCACTTAGTAAAGTACTAACAGTAAAATATGCATAATTACAAGCAACTAATCCTAAACCAAACCTTAATACTAATCCTATAGTATGTACATTGTTAATTAATATTACTTGGTATTTAATTGCATAATTACACCGTTACAAGGGCACCTTAAAATTAAATGACATAGGTCAGTTTGAAACATGTAACAAACCCAATTAAACAAAACTCCACAATTTAAAAATAGAATGAAATATTAGTTACACCAACAAAAATCAAAAACTCACGCATCAGAACGTCCAATTTCCTCAAATGTGGCTGAAGCTGTAAGGTATCTACAAACACAAATTTCAACATTATTGAGACAAAAATTTATATTTGGTGAACTGTGCAAGCTGCAACAAACATATGGATGTCAAAACATTTTGACATCAGACCTTCAACTGATAAAAATAATTGTTTAAAGGGCTAAGAAAGGAATGGTGCTGGACCAGGACACAACTTTATAGAGGACAATACTAGAGTTGGAACAAATTGATCTGAATGTAAATCACTTCGAACACAACCACCCAGGGATGTTGAAAAACTCCTAAAACAGGTTTGACTACTTTTTTAAGGACTATGGCTTAGCTGTATAAAACTATGTCTAGCGCTACATGTGAACTATTGTGTGTGTACATCAACTGCACACTTCAGATTGCTAATCTCAAAATATTCTGTTAAACTGATATAAAAACCATCCTCAATGTTACAAGCATATGACCAAATAACCTTTAAGTGTATTTCCCCCTCTTATTTCCTCAGATTTTTATTCTTAGTTTGTTCTATTTTTATTCAACTTCACAGAGCATCAGATGCTAGCCAGCTTCATTGTTCAAGTGATTTAAATCGACACCAATAAAACCTATAGCTTGATACGTGGACTGTTTATTAAAGCTCTCCATTATTAAGGATAAGAACATCTTTTCTTTTATTTTCACTGATTGATTGACTGACAGCTGGCAAAGTCCTGTTTGTAGAAAAGGGAACACAGAAACTTAGGGATCATGGGAAGGGCCACAAAGAATACAAATGAAAAAGAAAAAAGACGAAGCAGGACCACACCTAGCAAACAGAATCACAAGACCAAGCGACAACAGGCAAAAGATAGAAAACTCACAAATTAGATGAGGCAACTCTACGATTCAAGTCTCCAAGAGTTTGTGAGGTTCTCATATAACTAGAAGCAGAAATATAGATATATTAAGAGAAAAAGTAATTTTTAAAAAGGGTTTAGCTCAGACGCTCGTGAAAGAACACCAAAGATTAGCTTCAAGAAAAATGGAAATGTATAGATATTAATTTGGTAGCTATAAATACTATAAATGTTTACTATTATGCATATACATTATATATTGAAATAAAAAAAATTATGTCCCATCATCAGGCACTGTTATGAGATTCAAACAGCACATGTATAAAAACCGATCATGAGATTAGGAAAGACAGATGAAGGTTATGGTGATGTTCAGTCAGAGTGGACAGGTTCAACAGACAGGAAGTACTCACGCGTTGGAGCACTGAACATCATGCCAGCCTTTAGTGAAGTTCTGTTTGATTTCGGAGATTGGACCGATGCCCAGTCTGCGCTTGAGCTCAGCAGCGTGCCTCTCCTTCGCCACGAGAACCTGTCTCAGTGTCTGAATCTCATCCTCCACCTAACACAGAAAAATAGAAGCAAAACTAAACAAATGCTTAGAATTTACATTTAATTCTTAAAAAGATCTTCAGGGCTCAACAACTGCTCCTACCATACAATAAAAACACCATAGCAGTGATGCACCCTAATGAGTTTTTGTTTTTTAAGAAACATTGAAACCGTAATATTTTGATTACCAAAATTTGTATGCATCACTACATTTTGTTTCAAATGTCAGAAAGACCCTTTTCATATTTCGCTGTTCTTTTCTATTAACAAAAGCAGAGAATCCATAATGTAGTTTGTATAATAAAAATATTTGTGAAATAATTGCCTAATAAAAACTGTACTTTGGTGGTGCAGATATATTATACAAAACCAAGAACTTTTACATCTGAGCTAAATTCTAGCAAAACACTTTGGTTCAAATGTCTAAAAGGTGAGATGAATAGTAGCTTACCACATCATTCTGTTCAAAATTATTAACAAACAATTTAACTAGTTGAACATGTTAACTTATGCATTTAAAATTTGTGGCTTTGACGAGTATGTTTTAGGCTGTGGTTAAAGCAGTCTCTTATATTAAAGGTAATATAAAGGTAGTTTATAGTTTACCTAAAAATTTGAATTTTATTGTTATTCTGTTATCATGACCAAATGTTGACGCTAACTATTTTTAAAGCTACTAATATTTAATCTTTGCATTTCAGATGTCCACAAATAAATGTTTAATATGTAGACCAGGGGAATGCAACCACCCCAAAAGGCTGACTGGGGTTCATGGTGGAAGATAAAGTCTGTGATACCTTGGTGAGCTCCAACTGTATCTCTTCTGCCTCTTCCTCTGTCAGGCCTGGCGGTAGCGTCCCTCCACTGGCTACACCTGTAGATGACACTGACGGGCCTATAGACAATAAAAAAATTAAAGTTTCAGGGCAGGCTGCCATACTGTTCACATCAACACCACAGTATTTGGGCTGTACAGTTTTAGTTCATTCGCTTTTAAAACAGTAATAAAATAATTCCACAAATATAGAAAACAGCAGTATCAAAAGAACAGATAAAACTTAGAAAGACAAGCAGAAACCAATGCCACAACACAATGCAGTCGCAAAAGCTAAACGTAAAAATTAAGCATTTAGACTCGGTCTTTTAAAAATATTTGGTGACGGAGCAACTGAGCAATTTGGGAAGAAAGACAGTCTTTTTGGAGACGTAACATTACATGAAGGGCCTTATTCAGACATTGATGCCAAGAAGAACTACAGCTGTGTTTCTTTCTGTAAAAATAGAGCAGTTACTCTAATTCTAGTTGTAAGCAGCTCCAGCTAGGGTCAACACTACATGTTCAGCTGTCAGGCCGAGCAGCGCTGATCTATTATAAACCTGGCATGTAATGTGCCGACAGTTTTAGCACACCCAATTAAAATCACTGCAATTAACCCACAAAACACATTATTAAAATGAGTTTCTCAATAAAACTCACGGTATTCCTATAGGCCAAGCTCTTTATAACCCTTTAAACAGGAGTTGTTTTGCACTTTTTATTAGCGCCACCCACTAGACACGCATATTTTACTGCACCTGCTCGAAGCACAGAAAACTCACCCACAGACGACACTTACCGTGCTCAGAGGACTCCATGTCGGATAAAATACGATCTTCGGTTATGTTTACCTACGTGTAACCAAATGTCACTGCGTATTTTTTTGGGTTGGGTGAAAAAAGAAAGTTCACCCTCCTCGACTGTGCTCTACGGTTTATTCAGCGACGAGCTTGAGCTTCCGGAGCGCGGATATGACGTCATCACGCCCTACGTTTGATTCTTTTTTTAAAATGTATTTGTGTATTTGGTTTGTTTTCATTTCTAGTTTGTTTATTTGTTTTGCTTGTTTTTCATGTTTTTTTATTATTATTATGCATAGAATAGGCTACTAGAACTCGTAGAGGTTCCTACGTCCGGCATGAATAGCATTCGAACTACGTTTTTATGGTTACTGTTCATTAAAACAAACATGTACTATATATTTATACATTTATCTAGAAGTACTAGCAACCAAAACCTTTACAAATATATATATATTTGTTTTCCATTGTGTATATATACATATCGTTTCTAAAATATTATATACAGCATGTCGGGATCTCTCACACTTATTTTTATATATTTTTTCATTTAAGAAGACTACATTCAACCACATCATATGTTCATAAACATTTATTTTACACCAGCAAATAAATGTTTTTTTAATAATATTTTTAGTCATACAATAACCATGCTACAACATAAAGGTCTAGTATTATTCTTTTTAATAATTCAGTGTATGTACAAGAGACCTTCACTATAGAACTATGAGTAGCATAGTTTCAGAGTCAAATTCATGTAACATACCATTTGAAACAAGGACAGTTCATTATAAACATGACAAAATAAGATCATAAATAAAATAAAGAATGCATAAAATTACCATTTCACTATAATTACACTAAACAATTTCTCTTCTTTCTTTTTATTTCCTGACCATTTTTCTCCAGTATATTTTATTTTTTATTTTTTTCCTTTATGCAAGATTCAATCAACGCAAAATCCAACATTTTAATGACTAAGCCATACTCTTTACACAAGTGTAGTTCTGATACAGATAAATGCACAGGAAAAAAAGACTACAGAGGCTAACATCCATTAAAACCCATCTAGAGCATTGGAATGAGGGAATGAGAAAGAGTAAGAGAGAGAGAGGAGAAAGAGAGCAGATAGAGACTGAAAGATACCACTGTACTCCATAGTGAAATGTAAACAATTCAATGAAAAATCATTGGCCTTTCAAGAGTAACTAGAAAAGAAAACGAACATGGCTGGTGACATTTGTATTCGGCTCCAGTTAGAGCTGACATGAAAAAAAAGAACAGACAGATGACAAACAAAAATTACGACCTGCCTACGTAAACAGGCCAGTAGAAAGCATGAGTTAATAAGTCAATAATGGTCTTAAGTGTTTGCAATTGCAGATTCGGAAAATCAGGTTTGGTATAAGAAGGTTATTAAAGCACTTTCAGTTATACTTGAAGAGGGAATTGACCGTTGTGTATTGAGGCAACTCAGACCCTTTTAGCTGTTGGTGACATCGCCACACACACACACACACATCATCATCTTTTTACACAACTTCACTGAAAACAAAGTGTAAACATAATCAATCAGGAGCAACACAATGAAGTTTAAGGACCACATCACGTAACTAGACTATATGACACAAAAATAGTTCAATGGTTAGTTGAATCTTTTAAGGGATAATGCCACATCTCTGAAGCGGCCCAGAGGAGTGAATCTATCAAATAAATGCTAGTGTTACAGCATTACATCTTAGCTGCTCAAATGATCTTTAAATCCTCAGAAAGACTTAAAAAAAAATAAAGGAAAGCGCAACTGCCAAATTTATTTAAAAAAATAAAATCTCACACAGCCTTGCAATGTGAAAAAGCCTGTTTTTCAGACTATATCCTGCTACTGTAATTAAAAAGCTATTTAAGTAATTTAAAAGGCTAACTAATTAAATGAGCAAAAACTAAATGTTAATTAAAAACATTTTTCATAATTGTCCATTCGTTTCTTTTCAGGCTTTGGAAAACAGGACTTTGAACATGTATCCAGATGCCTGTAGTGTTAAAATAACTTTGCCACTTCAATAGATAAATCTGTTGAACAAGCATCATAAATGTCTACAACTCAGGAATTACGGTCTTCAAAATACAAGCACATCTCACAATAGACATCATGTCTTGGCATGGGAAGTTCGAGTGACCACAAAAGGCCGTTTCCACAGACAAAGAGAAGAGTTATCTGAATTATATGCGGCAACAACTAAAATATAAAAATGACCAAAATATACATATATAGTACATACACGTGATGTGTGTAGATTGTATATCTATATAAAAAATGTATCGTCTGTTATAGTTTCCACCTTACATACACACTCACTGTGATATGACACTATGGGAGTGAATGTCAGATTGTGTTCACCGTTCCCTTTTGACGAGAGAAAAGAGACACAAGTGGGCCAAACTGAGCTTAACACTAAGACCAAAGCTGAGAGCCCAAACATGTTATCGCACATCAACGAACAACCAACACACTACACAGAGATGACAGTTAAATCCATTCCATATATAGAGAAGAGTCCTAAGTTTGGCTCAGCTTGTTGCAAATGGTCCTTAGATTAAGACAAAAACACCAATACCTAGATGTAAATGAACAATATACTAAGAACAAATGGCATATTATCAATTGCATCATTTATATCTCTCTCTTAGAAAAAAAAAGCTGTATTGAAACAAAAAAACAACATTAAGTATGAATAAACAAAGCGAAGCAATCCAAAGAATCCAATTAATGTTGAATGCTGCTGTGATTTTTTTTTTTTGTGACACAAAGCAGATAAAATTGCCTACAGGGACACGTAAGATTCAAACTGGTAAACCAGGAATATTTGCTAGGTACGCGAATATTGAGATTTTAAAAACGAAATATATTCCTTATAAATGGGAACAAACATTTCATGTCAATAAATATAGCAAAAACTGTGAAGAATTCATTTCAACGAAGTCAAGGAACAGTGCATGCCACAGGACGACGAGCAAATCTGGCTGAAGGAGCGAGGGAACGATTGGAAGGCAAGATCGGAGGTCAAAGGCAACAAAGAGATCAGGGTAAACGAAAGGATCTTTTTTCTTAAGCTTGTTTTTTTTTAAGCTACGTTACGGTGAGGCGGATGTGAGCCGCTCTTGTGTGGGTGATGGAAGTGGTGCGTGAATCAGGGACAGGATACGCTAAAGAATTCAGCTCCATCGCTGGCTTTCCTCCTCTCAAAAACAGGCTTTTTTTGTTGTAGTTGAAGGATTCTTTCCATTCATTTTCTTCTCTCGGAGAGATAGCGCAGAGTGGTGAGAGACAATCCACAGGGTGAGGGTGAAGAGATTGGGGCATTTAATTGAAGCCAGTGTCGGTGTGGTAAGTAGTATGGTAACCGTCAGACGTTAGCTGGGTGGTTTCTGTGGCAGACGAGGGCTGCATCACGATGGGCTCACCTCCACCTGCCTCTGCAGAAAGATTTTAACAGGGCATAATGGTTCAAACATAAAGAATCCCGAGAATAATAGGAGGATTTGTTTGAAGGTGGCATGTTATGGGCCTATAGCACACATCTAACCTCTCTCATCGGACTGCAGTTGGGCCTCTAAGTCCTCAGGGGAAACGTAGAATTCCTGTTCCTGTCCCTCAGGTGGCCGTGGTTTACACTTCCCACAGCAGCAGTTACAACAACAGCACAGGCAACAGCAGAAGTAGCAGCCAGTAGCCAGCCCACAGAAAATGAACAGAGCCTGTAGGGGGAGACAGAGAGCAAAGCAACAAATTAAAGTGAAAAAAAACATTTGAAATAAATGTCTTAAATGTTTCTTGAGAACTAAATCAGTACATTAGAATGATTTCTCAAGGATCGCGTGACACTGAAGACTGAGAATTCAGCTCATTTTCAACCTGATGTAAAAAAAAAAGCCAGAAAAACTTGTCTTACCTTGGCCCACCAGCTGGATAGGACAAAGTAAGTGTTGACGTTCTCTTCTCCAAACTGTTCAGCCACATAAAGCCCCAGAGAGCCGTACTTATCATAGATGTTTCTCTTTGTCGGGTCGTTAAGGATGGCATGGGCATTGTTTATCTCTTTAAACTTATCAGCTGCCTCAGGGTTGTCAGGATTCTTGTCAGGGTGATATTTCAATGCCAATTTCCTTTAAAAGATAAAAGAAAGGGAAAAATTACATTAAATGCATTCAGATTTCAGCATTTGGACATAATGAAAAAATGTTGTTGGTTTTTTTGTCATATCAATGTCGTATTTGAATGCTGTCTGGTATTTAAAATAAATAAATATGGAAATAGATTTTATTTTACTATTTTACTATTTCATTTCCATATCAATTCTAAACTAAGCATTAATTATTAATTTGGTATAATACTGAAAGAAAAATATTATATGCTCTCTTATTTTTAGCAAAATATCTGATTTGGGCACAGCCCAAAAGACCTGTCCAGACCATGTTTATATATATATATATATATATATATATATATATATATGGTGAGGTCAATATGTATTTATTTGTTTATTTGGGA
>JAUMHP010000055.1:6989964-7033241 GCA_032361065.1 Enteromius trimaculatus | reverse complement strand
TGATTTCCGGATTTTTCTTTTTAGATTCTGTCTCTCACAGTGGAAATGCACCTATGCTGAAAATTGTAGACCCCTCCCATTTCTAAGTAAGAGAATCACAGGGTGATCAAATACTTATTGACCTCACTGTATATAAATTAGACATTTTTGTTTCTCATTACTCAAGCGATTTTTACCGAATTCAAATAGACACTATAATCTGACGTAAAAAAAAAATTACATTTAATAAGTTAGTATTTTCATTAATCTTACAATTTTTTAAGTATACAGTAAAATATGTTTTGTATATTTTATGGTTTAAAAATGGTGTTGAGAATCATGATATATCATTAATGCATAATACAACGATAGCAATGCTGTGATATTTCCAGGTTATCGTACCATGAAAATCTCACACTGTGACATCGCTTTAAAAAACACTTCATAATGAGATCCATTACTTTGTGTAGTCCTAGGGTAGGCTAAAACAGTGCATGCCAAATGGTCCCTGAATGCACTTAGTTTTATAGAGCTGCAGGCTTCCACATTGCTGTGTGCTGCATTTATCCTATAAACATCTGATGAATACTCCAAGCAGTAAAGCTGAAATGAAGCAGAGCAGATCGCTGTACGGCGATGCTGAGGAAACTACAGAACTTCTCAGACTCACCTGTATGACTTCTTGATGTCATCGACAGTGGCCACTTTGTCGACACCCAGCACATGATAGAGTGATTCTCCAGAGGTGGAGAGAGTGCGCTGCCTCTGCTGCTCAGCCATGGCAAATCAGGTCCTCAACAATCTGAACACACAACATGCTGCATGCTAATATTACAAATCTCTTATAAAACACAAAGCATGAACATTGAAGCATTTAATATGAACAACAGGAAACATCATAATGCAATACTTCCAAAAGAGAACACTAATAACAAATGACCTTATCGTTATCACTATGAATAAAAAATAATTATTTACTAAAGTCATCGATTGATCTTTTCTTGCACTCGCTCTCTCTCTTTTCATCAGGCTTTCATTTTTTCAGTCACAAGAAGTTTACTTAAGTTCATTTTAATTCATTTTATTTACCATTTTGGATAAAGTTGCTATATTCTCAAACAGAAGTGAGTTTTTGAATCATAAAACATTTAAGTAAGCACAACACAGAATCAAATTTTACAGAACTATGATCTGAGCAGAAAGCTTTTCCAGCCCCCAAGTACTTCGCTGTTCTGATTAAATCTAACCGACAGAATCTCATTCAAATGTTTGCTCTCATCAAAGTTTATCGCCTGTTTATGAACCCTCAGAGTTGATAAATATGTACTTATTATAAATGTTCCTCCAAAACCCAAGAGGACAATGAAAACGCATTATCAGATGAACAGCAGACATGCAGGGAGAACACGTCCGATATTCTCCAGATCATAGTTTGGGGTTTGAAAACTAAAACCACTCAAGATAATTAGTAGTTTAAATGGATTGCAGATCAATACTTCAATTGAGAGACTACACAAATCAGCTGGATCTTTTAAAGACTGCATAAAGGGCCCAAGCAGCTATAAATATCATGCTGCTTCTGTTTCATCAGTCATTGTGTGATGTTCAGGCTATTGACACATGAACGGTATCACAAAGATGTTTCTAACGACAGCCTGATGCCTAACTGCACACTAATACAGTGACGTTGAACTAATCCTTTACTAGTAGAATGATTACATAACTAGCACTCTCTAGTGATCAGAAGCATTACTGATGATTCATCAGCTGACTCACACTTTTCCTGTCAGCTAATTCTTTCGTGTTGATCCCCAGAAAGAGAAATCGATACCACAGGATATCACAAGTTTCAGTTTCCAGCAGATGTCATATTCACAGCCTAGCAGGGTGATGACGGATTCTTCACAAGGGTTTCCTTGTGAATCAATCAAATCCATATTGTCATGTTTAGACTGTAGATCTGAGCCATATTAGGGTGTAGGTTACCGAAGGACATGAAATACAATGACTGACATGGTCTCATATCAGAATAGAACAATAAAACAAAGTGTGAATCTGTCCTTCCATGTGCCTGCTTGTCTCGTCATGTCTGGAGAGGCCTGGGTTTGTGTCAAATCAATCTTGTACAGCACAATAAGCTTTATTCAGCTGACCGTAGTACCTCCGATAGTTTGCTCAGCACTGCCAGACACTAATAATTCAGACAAGCATTCGGGACTCCTGTGAGACCCCATAAAAGAAGATATTTGGGCACTAGTGCGTGTGTCAGATAAGTTCGAAAATCTAATAATAGCTTTGGTGCATTGATAATAACAGACCCTTAACTCATACAGCTAATGTGTCTTATATATTATAAGCTTATTATAGGCTATTCACTTTAAGTCGTATTTAATATAGCTGTTAATGATAAGCATCCATATAGGATAAGATGCTACAAATCCAGTATTACACATTACCTTTACATTATATGTTATGGTGGCACATTTTTCACTGAAGAAATGACCTGGATGTATTCAGCCTCGTATCAAACTTTCAAACAGACCCAGCCATGAGCCCTAACATGGTGTCTGGGTTGACAGCTCATAAGATTTAGAGACAAAGCCAACAAACTTATAGGTAGAGTTTTATTAGCGGTTCATTGTAAGGGATTCTAAAGAATTAAAGGATTGACTCAACCTGGACGAATGACTCTTCAGTTCTTTTATCAATCAATCACTTTTATTTATATAGCGCTTTTAACAATACAGATTGTAGCAAAGCACTGAACATTACCAAATAGGAGAATAGAGTGATGGTAATGTATAATGGCGAGAATTAAACTATTTATCAAATGCAGAGACGGTCTCTGTAGTCAAGACGACGATAATCACTGGAAATCAGGTGTCCCCAACTAAGCAAGCCAGAGGCGACAGCGGCAGGGAACCAAAACCCCATCCATGAGAGAATGGGGAAAAAAAACCTTGGGAAAAACCAAGCTTAGTTAGGGCCAGTTCTCCTCTGGCCGGACGCCCAGCACCTCCTTTCCAGTTCATTTTACTCACTCCAAAACATATAAAGCGACAGTATAGTGTCATTCCCAAACAAAAGAATAAAACTTACATCATAATAACTGCTTGTTCAAATCGAAACGTGTAGTTAATGTACATATATACACACACACTCACACATATATATATATATATGTGTGTGTGGGTGTGTGTGTGTGTTAACAGTTACCATTTAAAAAAATTAGATAAATCATACCACTGCATTTATTCTGCCTTTAAAATTACGCGTAGTTGTAATAAAAATATGTAAAAGCTTTTTTTTTTTAATTATAACTGTTGTGCTAAAATCTTAATTTTATTACTTGGCAACATAGGAACCAGAATTAAATCGTTCATTTCCGCACGATTCCCATCCCCACCGTTTCCAGATCGACACGCAACTGCGCTATTCGGTCTGCATGAAGGAGCGCTCGTGTTTATAACAAGATATGTCGCATAAGATCAGTCCGCGTCAAAGCATCTCTATACAAATATAACGTTATTAAGAGAAAATACACATTTGACTCGTTCACGTATTATAACGCTGATGAGGGGCGATGTGCTGATGTGAATCTGAGAAACAAACGGCAATGAGACCGTTTCTATTTCTGCTTAGCAAAATGCTGATTGCGCTCCACTGTGTTGAAAGATCACTGCAATAGATTACTTCACGAGACGGAAAGGATTTACAGTTCATCTCTGACACGCTTCGCTTCTGCATCAGCAGGAAGGGCCCCGGCGCTTTCCTTTGCGCTCCATCGTCCATATTCTCTGGCCTGTTAGCTCGCGTTCCCGTTACACCGCACAAGACCAATTCACCCAAGCTCACTTATAAATCAGGAGAGCAGGCAAAATGTGTTTTTTTTCTTAAGGTGTAACGTGGGATGAACGCATGCACCGCTTACCGTTTCGTCGGCCCCGGCGTCGTGATTAATTTCAGTGCGTTAAAGAAGCCGATGTTAAATTTGCGGTTGCATCCCCGGGAACCGCGCGATCACGTAAGTGTACCAGATGCAGCAGATCTCGCTCGGCTCCGCCCACCCGTGACATCACCACAACGACGTGCGCATCACCCCCTGTAGAACTAGGCCCGTTTCACTGGATAAAGGGGGTGTTACTCTGTCATCTAGACTAGGATATGGCCCAGAAAACAAATTGTAAATCTTAAAGTACCTGATATCATGCGGCAAGAAACCAATTGTCATTACTGTTCGTAATGAGCCGAAATGTTTCATTGATTTGTGATTTTTGATGGAATCGTGCGGCTGTGATTTGCCCTCTGTCTCTACCCTCTGGTGAGTGAGAGGAACTGCACCGAATCATTTGTAGGCTACACAAGAAACACTCAAGACTGAGGCAGTTTAATTGTTTTAATTGTACTGTTTCAAATATTTCACATTAAATTAACGTGTATTTTAGATAAATATTTGTTATACAAAACATAAAACGTGTTTCAATGCATCATTTTCAACCAGCCCTGCCAAATATTTTAATACATATTTAAATTAATAAATATATATATATACTCTCATAAACATGATATAAAACACAAGTGTTGAGTTTCAATCTATTTGTTACAAATTACAAATAAGGAAACCCCAAAGTGTCTCTAAGAGGAAGAATTTGTTTTCAGCATGATGGTGAGATAATCTGAGGCTGATCAACTCGTTTTGCTTCACCCAGTGCTATGAATACAGTGACACCAATAACGTTCACCACAGCCAGGACTGAGAACACATTCACCCAGGAACCTGTGACCTCAATCATGTAGCCAGACATGTACACCAACAGCAAACCTGTGAAGTAAAGGTCAAAGAGAATAAGACAGGAGCAGACAAGACGAGCAATAAAAAATAAGGTATTACAATTAATTGTACAAGTGGAAGGTAACTGCACAGGGCTTGGGTGTTAATTTTGCAGAATAGTTTAAATTATAAGGAGTTAAAAGTCAAAATTATAACATAATTGTCTAAATTGAGACAAAACTTTGAAATGATGGCATACAGAGTCATAATTATGAGATACTAAATGTATATTATAATCAATAATTACGGTCAAAAAAATAATGAAATAAAAAATATTTACATTTTTCTAATTGTCAGATAGAGATAGAGTGTGTACACTGACCTATCAAAAGGGACTTAAATTAAATATTTAAATATTTACTGCATAAGTATACTACGCTGACAATATAAATGTATTGGGTACATTACAGAAAAAGGATTATAACGCACCAGTAAAAGCAGAACATGTGTTCATAACTCCTGTAAGAAAGAGAGTAGCATATTTAGAACAATGCTTAAAACATATTATGATGAAAATAAATAAATCTATCAAATCAAATATTTCTTTGGGGGGGTGGGGGTGGTTAATAAGCAGAGGTGAACTCACCAAACAGGGCTCCAGCACATGATGGTGCCTGGTCATGAACATTCACAGACACCCCACTGCACATGAAAATACACACACAGGTTAGTCTTGTTTAACTATCTCTGCTAGCTGTTGATTGGCTAAGTCTTCTACACATTTATATTTGAGCATGAAGGGTTTAATAGACTGTATATAGACTAATCAATGCTGTAATCACGTTTTAATATGGCAGTTCAATCTAACCTGTTATTAAATGTGGACAGTCCAACAGCCAGAGACACACATGTAACAGCATGGATAAAGGTGTTTGTCTTACAGAGAAGGAAGATGAACACGCTGCCTACTCCCATTGCAAAAAACTACACAAGCATGTTTTAAACAAACACAATACAGATTACATAATGCAATTCATGAATTATTAATGTGATTTTGCTGTATATCAGGACAGGTTAGCTGATGTTGTGTTACCTGCATCAGTTTCCTTACAGTCGCAGTCCCGCAGCCTGACGTAAAGACGTAAATGTGAGTAATTACTGACAGAAACATTAGGGTTACAGAGTAAGTTAAGGCATAAAGAAATGAAGAAGGTTTTTGTATCCAATTTCATTTGAATTTAAAACTTGTTTTGTTTTAGAAAAATACAAAAGGAAGAAAGACGGTCCACACCTCTACCTAACAGCCAGGAATAAGCAGATTGTATGAAAATGTACAAATGAGATGCAGAAATTCAAAAATTAGCCACTAATTCACTTTTGCTATGAGATTGTGTCGGTTTTGTTCACCTTGCCTAACGAGATGATCAGAGATAGAGCCTCCAAACAGTGAAGTGGGCAGCGCTACAAACCAAGGGATCACATTAAACACCCAATCCTGTCGTCAAACAAAATAGAGAATGCTTTAACAAGTAACAACATCAAGCGAGCAGTCATCAAAACCTCATGTGCAAAAAACACTCAAACACCATCTTATGATTAAACATTTCATTTAGCAATACAGTTACATACTGTCACTACTACATATATTAACATTACACCAATGAAATCAACTGTGTGATGGCTGACATACCTTGGCATGAGGAAACATGTCTTTGAAGTATGTTGGTAGCCATGACATGAGTGTGTAATACGTGCTACTAAAGCAGAGATGAGCAATGATCATAGCCCTAAAACACACACACACATATGCAGTGAGCAACATTCTGCATCTCGCACATCTTTTAAAAGATTGAAGTTTTAACTAACATTTTAAATGAGAATGGGTACGCTAAGAAATAGACATAGAAGGGATACTGACACAAAACTTTGGAATGAAAAAACAACAACAATAAATCAATGAGTGAACGTAAAGAGTAAAATGAGGAATGTGTTGATGTTTTGAGCCTCACCAGACACTAGGCTCTCTAAGGAGGTTCAGCCAACTGGTTTTAGAGGATTCAGACACAGAATTATTACTGCTTATCCACAGTGAGTCGAGAGAGAACCCTGGACCTGTATCAAACAAAGTACTGACACATTTATAACTGTAATATATAACAAACACGATTTCTGAATACCAATGCAAGGTTAAAATATAGCAGGGACCTCAGTAGAGAAATCTCTTATTCAGTAGTGTGGTGGTGAGTCAGCTTTTTAAAAACAGGGTGTTGTAAAATAACGCTGGCAAAAAAGAATCAATTATTCTATGCACACAGTTGCTATGGCAAACACAAATACTGAAGCCAGCACTGATTGCCTCTGATTCACAAGAGACTTCATTATAAAAATTCTGACCTTCAGAGCAATAAAACAGCACTCAATCAAGAACGAGTGCAAAACCTCAAAAACAATGCTACTTAAATTAAACAAGAAAAGGACCACAATTTGAGTACGGTTTAAGTACCTTCCAGAAGACATTTCCATACAAAACAGGTCCAGCAAACAGCAAGGAGACCAGCTCCATAAAACACACTTCCCCATCCAAACCAGTCCAGCATCAGGGAACCTACACCTCCAACCAGCAGCATCCTAAGAGAGACAAACATCTCAATGGCAAAATCACAAACAGTGTGGAATAGAAGTGGGAGGAAATATATATGCTGATTACTTTTATTACCCCTAACTATTTTCGGATACTTAAAGCACTCTTGGATACTGAAAGTACATTTGTTTATCACTTGTAATTGTCTTCCTCCCCTTTTTTACTTAATATGTTCTTGAATGTTCTTTGCTATATTTAGTTGTTTCAATTCATAGTAGTTGTTTTGATTTATTACTAATTATTTGAAAAAGTAACCTGTCTATATAGTTTAATAAAAATAAAATAAAACGGAAAATAATAAAATAATAAAAAAACGGATAATGGTTAATATGAAAATTGCTGTGTGCAGTAATACTGAAGATGCAACATATTGGCCTGGTTTCATAAACGGGGCTTAGCTTAAGCCAGGACTAGGCATTAGTTAAATTAAGATATTTAAGCAATTTTTACAAAAATGTCTTAAAAGGAAATTTCACCGGAGTGCATCTTAACACAGAACAATGACACTGACATGTTTTAAGATATGTCAGAGCATGATATTTTCATCTGAGACAGCTCAAACATGCAACTTAGTCTGGGACTAGCTTAAGCCTCTTCTGTGAAACTGGGGGATTGTGACACTAAACTAAATCAAATTGTTGACGTGATAATTGTAATTGAATCAAATCATGAAACCAGTGTAGATTCACAACCCTAGTGTGGAACACTAAATTGTGGTGTGTCACAAGGGTGCTTGTATAAAAAAGTAAGGTATTAATTGTTACCCTAGGTAGCACCCGCAGGCCAGAGTGCTCATCAATAAACCTCTCTCTCCCTCTGTCACACGCTGAGCACAGATACTGACAAGAGAAGGGTAGTGAACCCCTAAAAACAGAGAGCAGAACACAAACTCACAATCGTGTCCTAGTGATAATTATTTTTTGCCTTTAGGGGGCTAAGAAAACCCATTTTGGCCACAAGCATGACATAAAAAAAGTAAGTCACATTGATACCATAGTTTGGATTTTAACATACTTATGCCATAATTATGAGATTAACAGTCTTAATTATCAGATTAATGTCTAATTGTGAAATCTAAGGAGATTATAAGTTACTAAGTCGTAATTATGTGATAAGTATAAATTATATTTCACATGGGTCATCATTATGACACAGAAATCAAAATTATGCCAGTCAGAATTATAATTGTATGTTATATACATCATAATTGCCATGTGCCAAAGTGGACATGTTCTCATGTGGAGGAAATAGGCTTACATAAGTGTCCGAAAGCGTACAAAATGTGTTGTTGTGCAAAATTAAAAACTAAAATGAATCAGGGTGAGCTGATTCTGATTAAACTAACTGAGACCCACCCTAGTAGTTACAGCCAGTGCCCCCAGCAACTGATTTTAAAGACTTGCTGGTGGAAATGTAAAGTTCAAACATGCTGACAGATAACTAAGAATATTTCTGTACATTTTTGAGTTAATGAGATTTTCTCTCTAAATCGCCCCTATTCTTCTTAAAATGGTTCTCCCCAACTGTCTCTCACCTTGCATTACACCCAAAAGAAACCTGGACACTGTCATGGTAACAAGAGGTCGGAGTCCAGTGTTGGCCAGAAGCGGAGTGATAGCTGTCATCACGGCCCAGCAAGAGGTGGACAGCAGCAGTACTCTCTCACCTCCTATCCTGCATAAACAATACTAGTGATCTTCATCTTCTACTTCCCATAATGGATCTACAACTTGTACCCGTCACCAAAACACTCACCTATCACTGGCATGGCCACCAAGTACCTGAGTAAAACAGTAACCCCAGAAAAAAGCACCCAGCACTATGCCAGTCTCAGACTTGCTCCATCCAAATTCTTTTGCCATGGTGACGGCACAGATTGGCATAGCCATCCGTGACCAGTAGAGAAGACATGTGACTAACAGAAGCATCAGGGTCCAGGTCCGGGCCAGCGGCCTATAGCAGGTGGGAAATTATAATTACAACAGTGTATGTCAATCTGGTGAACCAGAGCACATTTTAGGTGCTTTACTCTGCAAACAATGTGTTGCAAATGTTATATACGTTAGGCAGATTTACAACTGATGGCACAGGATACTAAAAATGTATCAAGCTTTCAAAAGACCTAGGCTACTATAAAACATCCAGCCTACCAAATAAACACATTTTTACTTTGTGCTCATAATGCTCATTCAGTGCCACCTCTTAGCAATTTAAAAACATTAAAACGTCTTTCTTTTCTTTTTTTGATGTCTGATTTGAAACAGTTTTTTGAATGCTCACATTCATCATGTATCATGATGTCTAAGCACTGTGTTTTCAAACAGCTGTACTGTAACCTCAGAATTTGATTACAGTCAGCAGACAGTGCACTGTTAGTAACTGTATGTAACAGTGTGTGTGTGCATATACATAATGTTAAGTGTTCATAGAAATCGTCTACTTTATCCATTCAGTGTGTGTGTGTGTATATGCTTACACACACAAACACAGTCATGGACAAAAATATTGTTTATCTTTTGATCTTTTACTTCAAAAATCTTACAAAAATTTTACTAAAAAAATCTAACCTCTCATTACGGAATAAGAATTAAAGAAGTGGGAAAATATCATTATAAAATAAATGTTTTTCTCAAATATACGTTGGACACAATTATTGGCACCTCTAGAAATTCTTATGAGTAAAATATCTCTCCATTCAAATGAGCCCTCCAGGGTGATTACGAATATTGAGTTATCCAGCCATGTCTTCCTGTTTCACAGAAATATAAATAGAGGGGAAACAAAGCCTCAATTACCTTAATCATCCATGACAATGAGAAAAATCAAAAGAACATATTTCTGATGTGCAGCTAAAGATAATTCAGCTTCAATGATTGGTGAAGTGGTTTTAAGAAAAAAAGCTAGAGAAAGTGAAAATTCCCATTTCCACCATAATTAAGAATTTCCAAACAACATAAAATGTTATGAAACTGCCTACAAAAGGATGTGTGTCTATATAATCCTAATGTATGGTGAGGAGGAGAGTTTGAGTGGCTCTTCAAGTACCACAGCTAGAGAATTGCAGAAAATAGTTGACTCTCCGGGGCAGAAAACTTAAAAAAAAAAAAAAAAAAAAACACCTACAGCACGTTGTTTGGAAAGGTTTCAGGAAAAATTATCCTAGCTCATCCAAAAACATTCAGCATTTTAAGTTATCAGACATAACAAAAGTGTGAAATTAATTTACAGTTATTATGAAAAGGATGCTACATCTAAATATTCCAATAAAGATATTGATTTCGTTCCCAAATTTCATCGGCTGCTTTCAAATGAGACACCAATTTCCTATTTACATATATAAGATTAACAGTTTTTTTCCCCAATGTATTGTTGAATTCCAGTGTTTCATCTTGTTACAACTTTAAATCTATTTAACATCAGAATGTAAGTCTGATTTTGTGGTGGCTTTACAGATTAAATGATTATAATCACAACTGAAGTGAAGAAGAATTTTGAAAGTCTGGCAATAATCAGTGTTGAGCACTACTGTAAGGTTAACCCTGCCTGGTGACATTTAACAGTTAAAACACAGATGGAGAGGGGACGCCAAAAACTGTTAAGGACCTAATAAACAAAGAAGACGATTTGCATGGAACTATTCCCAGAAAGCGAAACTAAAGAAAGGTGGATGGGCAACGCGATGTGGATTTGCCTGTCCACTGACAACTCCCTCCGATTATACGAGAACGACGAGCGCGCTCCAGTGAGCGGTGTTCTCAACAGAAACTACTGCTGGTGCAGCTGACGCACAAATACACTGACGTTTAGCATTGTTTCTAATGTTCGTTGATATACTGTTTTTTATCATACCTTGGCCATAGCGTTGTCTTGTCGTTAATTTGCGTTATCTTTATCCCGGACGTGTCACACGCATTTCTGAAAGCTGTTTTCACAGAGTCCACAGGTATTTGGAAACTGTCCGATTCTTGCTCAGCAGCCATTAAATCCAACTGAGTAAATACCGGACACCGGGAGCCGGTTTTGTACCAAACAGGAAAGTTTACTACTACATTTATACGGCTAGCAGTAACAAAAAGAAGGCGGAAACGATCGCAGCCACACCTACATTAAATGTATGAAGAGCAACTCATCCTTTGTGTTTCTTTTAGGGACTGAAAGTGATGAGAATGTTAGCTAGGAATGTAGTAATTCTTGTAAGAAACTGGTGGTTTAAGACGTGAGATCGTTCAATATCATTCTGTATTAAACCTTTTATCTCTATGGAATCTGGAGATTCTGTCTCACAAAGAAATATGATTCAGAAAAACTCAAGAGTAAGCTAAATTTACTGTGAAATCAACTTTATCCCAAACAAGCAGTACAAAATGTGAACAAAAATGTAAGACAAAAATCATAAACATAAGGCTTTAAGTCTGTAATGACAATATTTGTTACTATTTTATCATTAAAATAGCTTATATAATGAACACTGTTTACATTATCGGCATCTGTAAGTTATCCTAAATAAAAAATGAAGTTATTAGATCGATAATATTGATAGTTGTCCTTTTTCTTTCCATCCAGAAGCTGATATTTCCCTCAAAAACAGCCTAATATAAGCATGAGGACATATTACTGCATGTGAAACCAGTAAAAAAACAAGGTTTGGAAAAACAAACAAACATGCAATTAAATGTGACAGAACTAAAATGAGCAAAAACAGTACCATAGGAATATTCCATGTCCTTCAGAAAATAGGCTACCAGCATAATAAATGGTAGATTACAATAAAAATGTAGGATTACAGTTTCCAGTCAGTATAATTTTGTTTAAAATAAAATGATAGAAATGTTGCTTAAGTTACTTTTTATAGAGGCATCATGAAAAGAAAACATTATATATAGATTTATATTTGCTATCCAGTCACTGACTGTTCATAAATTAGACCAAAAAAAAAAAAAATCAAATGTGTCCGTGTGGATTACAGTCTCTACTTGGGGTCCTCAATGGTGCCCTTGCTGAGGTCTGTCATTCTGGAGTATTTCACTTTTTTCTGGTCCAGTTCGTTCTGAGCCCACAGTAAAAGCTTCAGCAGCTTTGCTAATTTTGGAGTAGATTCCCTGTTCTCATAGTCTAGCACAGCCTGGTTGACCTCGCTCCACACCTATAGAGGGAGATAGAACCCAGCATTAAGGAGAGGAATAAGTGCAGAATTCACACCAGGTTCAGCCATGCCCCTACTTTATATAAAACCAGTGAATCAACTATCATCAAAATACCAACCTGTCATCGTGTTTATGTCCTACACAAATAAACGCATACCTTCTGCCTCTGCATCATGTTGAGCAGGTCTCCAAATGGCGATTCTTCAGGGTTGTCGAAAGCAAGCAGTGCCAGGGTTCGCTCCATCTCAGTAAGGCATTCTCTGCTCTCCTCTCCCTGTTCAGCCAGCTGTGACTGCGCAAACTCCAGCGCCGCCTCAGTCTCCCGCAGACGGATGAGCTCGATTAGATGCTGCTGCTACAAGAAAAGTTAACAGTAAAGGTCAGGTCAAGTTTCACTCTTTGGATTGTTTTCTTTTCAGTACTTTTTAACTTTTGTCATCTGTGGTGGAACAAGAGACTCTCATTACCTTTGGGTTTGCAGGTTTCCATTTGGGTCAATAAACCAAGAGTTCGGGATGTAGCAGATGGCAAGTTAACCCTACTTTCTAGAATATTTTGATTCGCTTTTTTTGGTCTGATCACAAGTGAACGAAACTAAATAAATACAGCCGTAAAGAGGGTGTAAAACAAGTGTCTAATTTTAACCACTTTCAGAGCTAGTTCAAAACAGATTGCTTTCACAGGGTATTGGTCAAAGTCGTTCAAGCAACCACAAAAGACCATCATGTTGCACACTTCCCTAACAGTAATGGGACAAGTTTTGAGAAAACACAACAAAACAATCGATTCAAACTGTGTTACATTTTCTAGTAGATGTTTCCTATTTACATTCTGTCAACAGTTCTCATACATTATATGTATGTGTATTTGTATGGTTTTGAATGTTCTTTTTTTTTTTTTTGTCAATTTAGAAATCTAGGCCAGGAAATGTCTAGTAAAAAGAAGAAGAATGGTCACCCTACGTTACCATTAATATTCTTTCCTTTGCATTTAAGCAGTGAAATGCTTTGTATTCATATTTGTATTTGCGTGCTGCAATCAGACATCTTGCAAAAATGAACAAGAAGTTATACAGGAAGCACATTTAAAACACATCTTGATACAAGGCGTCAAAACTTTAGACTTCACACTCCCTCCCAAAAAGCCCATATAAGTTCAGATGTTAACCTGAAGGTGAAAATAGAGGTATCGATTGGTGTCGAGGAGCTCTGGGTGGAGGCTGTTAATGAGAGCAATGGCTTCCTGGATCTGACCTTTCAAAACCATTTCCCTGATCTTTATCCTTTCATCCAGAGAGTCCAGATCCACATTTGGCTCAATCCCAGATTCCATACAAAACTTCTCTGCAGCCTCTTTAAATCCCTCTGTGGAATACAATCACGAGAAGAGGGTAAGTTTTATTCATTTTAATTCACACATATCTGTGCATTTGACATTTGAATCAAGTAATATACTGTACTGTAAAATAATAGGCCTACTGACATACCTGTTACTAGATAGTTCATGATGAGCCTGTTCATATCTGCCCTCTGAATGTGCACATTATTCAGTTTATCCATCCATTCCTCCTTTGTAATATCCTCAGGCTTTTCTGAATAACTCATCATGGATATACTGTGGTAAACACAACATGTAAAAACAAACAACAACAACAAAAAAACATATTTTGCTCACATCCGATATGAAAATGCATGTGCACTCACATTTAAATGCTATCAGGGAAGTAGTTTGATTCGCTTTTAGTGAACAGTGTTTCTGGCTGTCCATGTTATCAAAAATAAGAAGCAGCATATTTAAGTAGTCTAAGGTTGTGGTGTAAGCGTTTGAAGGTAATTGAGTGAACTGCACAGTGCACATTCATATTTTCGCGGTGTTTCTGCTCACAGACAGCACAACAGAGCAGCCTGCGGCTCACTGGCCAGTCAACAGAGTACGCGACAAACGAATTTTGAATAGTGACACCGATGCACTTGACGGGTTTAAAGTTCTTAAACCCTCGTCATTAAATAATACAATTTGGCATTTATTATTTTTTGGCTTTTACCGAGGCATGAAATTAAACAAGCACCGACTGCATGAACCACAGCAGCAGCGCATGGGACTTGCAGACAGGCTTGTTCAGCTATTTCCAAACAATAACATTTGCGAATGGCGACGCATGAAAAAAAAATAATAGCCAGTTGTATTAATTTTAACTATTCTTTATCAACGTTATTTGTTTTTTCGCAAAATATGAAGAATGATGATAAAATACTCACTGTTTACGGTTATAAATAGCGGTGGGCCTCAGCGAAGATCACGCGAGAACACAGACGAGCTCTTAACGAGACTTGAGGCGAGGTAAGTGATTGGTTAGAATAATGACGTCACGGTTGCTGTGGTAAGGCTGCAAAGGTTGCCAGATTAGGGGCACAGTGAACACGGATCGATTTATTTTATTTGTGAAACATTTATATCTGGAAGATTTCGATTTTATTTGCTTGGAAGCTATTTAAGAAAATTGTTTGAACCAATATAAATGCAGATTTATTTATTGTTTTTTTACTGTTAATAGTGTTTTTCTCATAGTCTGCATGAAATTTAAATTAATCTATTTTTAATCTTATTATAACCAATTAATTAGTGCTTCTTTCTTTCCTTAAATTGCCGTAATGATTCATCAAAATTTTAGCAACAATTATTTAAAAGTTTAAAAAAAAATAGTAGGCAGCCTAGTATTGACTTTAACTTTTCACTTTTCATGAGGAGATACAATACAGGCAAACAATAATCTTTGATGGTTTACCTTGTTATTCTAAAACCTTCCCAAAACAAGCTTGAATTTGCTTAATCCTCTTATCTAACACAGTGCTGTTATTGCAAAATGGTCACCAAAATATACTGTAGGACGAGAAAGATAATTGATTATGTCTCAGAGATTAGATGAGACTATCACCTTTTATTATATGAAAAAGATGAGAAATCCCCCTAGAGGGGGAGAAGGAGGGGGAGATTTTTCTGCAACAAGATAATAAAGTACAATCCAATAAATCTATTGTTTATTTTCAATCCTTATAATATTAAAACGGCAGCCGGTAAGTTGTGCTGATGACAAGTGGAGCCAATGAAAATGTGTTTGTGTGTGTGCTTTGAGGTTGAACCACACCATATGTTATTTCTCAAGCAAAACAGGTGATGCAATAAAACTTTTGTCTGTGACATATTTGTATTGTGTGTGTATTTATTTTGTTAATCAATTGAATGAGAATTGGAACAAAAAAAAAACATAAAGGTTCTCAAGTGTTTCTTTGTACCCCATTATAAATAGGCCTATATAAATTTTGAGGTGGCTGCATAAAAAATGTAGACAAATATTTTTGGGATTTGTCATACCATTTCATGTGGTCTAATTTTGATCTGAAAAATTAAAGATAATTATATTTTTCATTATCTTCAAATAGTGTATACGTATTTCTTCTTCTTTTTTTGCAACTTTGTTGTTTTGTGTGTGTATATATATATATATATATATATATATGACTCTTTACCACAAAACCAAGTGGCACAGGTATATTTGTGTGTCCAACAATATATTTTTATGAGTCAAATGTAAAAGGAATTATTAGAATACTAAGATCATGTTCCATGTTATACATTTTGTACCGTGTATTGCAAACTATTTAATTAGTAGGCCTAAAATGAATTGATGAGAACTTCAAGGTGATTTACTCAATATAATTTTTTTTGCACCCTCAGATTTCAGATTTTAGTCTTAACAAGCCTGCATAAATGGAATATTTCTTATTCAACTTTAAGGTTATGTGCACATCTCAATTCCTAAAAATTGACCCTTATGGTCGCATATGGTTTCTGTTAATGTAACACAATGCTTTCTATATAAATGCTTTTTATGGTTTTCTTATGATGCTTTAAAAACTTCACAATTTTCAAAGAATGTATAGGCTACATTGTTTTAAAAAATGCAAACGCATGTTGTTTAATGATCAGCTGCTACAGCTAAATCTTGTAGTTAACCTAACCAAGACAAAACTTGTCTTCACAACAATATTCTTTATTTTTATTACAATGCCGCAATGGCTAAAACGTAAGTGACAGAAAATGTGAATATAAACATCAGATCTCACATTCTTCAGAAAAACGAATCCTTTTTTTACAGTATATTTACAGTGTTCATGTTACAAACTTTACATAAAGAACTTGGGGGTGAGTGGGCAATTGGAGTATATTTTACCGTAATAGGTCACATTGTTCATAATTGCATATTACAAAAAAAATAAATAAATAAATTGCACGCTACTCAATCTGACAATATATGTGGTGTCATAATAATATTCCGTGCCACGTTCTGCTCAACTATCCTCCGCATCTCCTTCAAGGCCCGAGCTTGCATCAAGATGTAGTTTTTGGCCAGAAGCAGCGTCGCGATCTTGGAGAGTTTTTTCACGTTTTGATTCGGTGTGTATGGTATGACCGCTCGCAGGTCATCCAGCGCGTCGTTAAGATCGTGCATGCGTCTCCGTTCACGCGCATTGATAAGCAGCCGCGGCGTTCTGGGCTTCTTGACTGCTCCGCTGCTGGGCACCGAGTCTCCGTGAAATCCTTTTTCCAAACATTGAAAACTTTTTATGTCCCTCTCCGATGCTGTCTCTTCGATTATGCGATGGCCCGTGGTTAATTCATCGGAGGGTTGCATCATGGGAACTCTTTCACCGAGGCTCTGACCGTAGGGCGAGCTGCTCAGGGAGAAGTGGAAGCGCAGTTCACAGTCTTGGTCACAAACCGGCAGTGGATTCATTCTCCTGATGTTCATTCTGTCTGCAAATATGACTATCATTTGTCCACGTCCCTTGTCGTTAGAGTTTGCCGCGGTAAACGCCTATTTGACCTGTCGAAACTTTTGAAGGATTAACAGTCTGTCCAATCAAATCTGCGTCCCGTCACACAAACAACAAACAGGTGCTGTTTTCATCTATTAGGAAGCGTATTGTTTTACAGTCCAAATAACAATGATAGTAAAAATATGTTTACTTGATGTAAGGTGACATTTCGCTTTTATAAACAGTTGACAAAACCGTTAAATCTGAATATTCTGGGGATACATGTCAAATACATGTTTAAAGCTATAATATATAAACTATTTTATTATTTTAAGCAATTACTTTATTTTTTATAGTTTGTAACTGGTCAAACGTCTTCTCCAGATAATTTGATACTATAAACTTTATATTGGTGATATTCTGTCAAACTGACATTTTGAGGAATGGGAAAGACTGGCTTTGCTTTTGGAAACTGGGTCATCACGCAAAATTACTACTGGGTGTTAATCTATGTGTATGCATGCCAGAGAGGGGAGACATTTCAAAAAATCTCTATAAAGTAAACTGGGCTGCACACAAACATTGTTTCTGAATGACAGTAGGTCTATGGTAATAGTAAATGCTAAAAAAAAAAAAGTAACACATGATTTATTTTTGGAAAGCAGTCGGCCCCTATTGAGCAAACAGATTTTATGTCAGTCAAAAATATAATAAATGACAACATTCCTCCTACACCAGAGAAATGCCCCAAACAATCTGATTAATTAGTCATCATTTACTAATGCAAATGAGCATGATTAAAATTAGACTGCAGCAGTGGAGAAATCCTGGAGGGGGCAGATTGAAGGCAATCCAGTATTTTGTGATAAAGAGAAACACATCTGTTCAGTAAGTGAGAGTTGATGGCCTAATTTGTTTATTCTAATCATTCAAAAGCAAACATGATTCTATTAGCCATAAACATGTAAAATAATGACAGACTTTTTATAAAATATCTTAGATTTGATTAGATTCAACTTTATTGTCATTGCACATAAGGCAACAAAATGCAGCTAGCATCTAACCAGATGTGCAATAAGCAGTAAGTGCAGGATATACAGTGTCTACAATACGTTACAAATGTATATATATATTCAGATAAGGCAGTACTATGGACATTATCTACAGATAGTTAAATTCTATCAGCATGATATACAAATAGGTGTACTATAAACATACTATTCAGATGGATATGTAATATGTGTATGTACACTATATGCAGAAACTATGCACATATGAACATCCTTTACAAATGAATACGTATAAGAGAGAAACAGTGCAATGGACTAGAGTGCATCAACATTATTCCAGTGTGTAAATGGATCATTTCGGTATTCTGGATATAAGAATGTTCTGTTGAATGTTAGTGCAAGTAATACGTTTTTTTTTTAGTGATGTAGATGTAGTGATGAGGAGGGTAGTGGTGGATGTCAATGGGCAGAATTCAGTAAAGAGACAGCTGTAGTGTCAGTGTCCTAAGGAAGAAGAAGCTTCTTGATCAGACTGGAAGTGTTTATGCTTCAAGAAAGGTCCTCTGAGATACTGGTTCCCAGGAACTGGAGATGCATTTAACAACCATCCCGTTAACGTGGATGAGTCATGTGTGCCTCTTTCTTCCTGAAGTCCTCAATAAGATCCTTTGTCTCTTGATCCTTTGGCACTGGAACAATGGATGTAGACTTAAAGCACGTTGGCACAGTTGCCTGGTTATGGGACAGGTTGAAGACCCCTGCGAGCTGCTCTGGACATGCCCTGAGCACACATCCAGGAATGCCGTAGGTGCCAGCAACCTTGCGTGCATTGATCCGACTCATTGATGTGTAGAGATCTGTGTAGGTGAGCCTGAGGGTTTGATGGTTTCCTAAGAGTGTGATCATGGTGGCCATCTCCTTGTTGATATCGTCAAAGCGAGCACAGAAGTCATTTAGCTCATTAAGGAAGAGAGATCTGTGACCGTCGGAGTGGAGTTGCATGGCTTGTAGTCACTGATGTCCTTGATGCCCTGCCGCATGCGTTAGGGTTGGAAACATTTCCACTACCTTTAGCTTGTAGCAGTGCTTGGCCTTCTTGATGCCCCTCATCAGGTTAGCCCTGGATCTGCTGTAGGCCTGAGTGTCATCTAATCTGAAAGTTTTGCAGGCTTTCAGCAAGAGAAACAAACGTAAAGGGTTACCTACAGCACTGATTTATTAAAAAAAAAAAAAAAACTCCACCCCAAAAAAGGGCACTTCCGAGTGTAATTTCAAAAAGGGCATGTGCTTTGCATAGGTTGAGCCCTTGGAATAATATGAGGGAGAGTAATTAATTTTCATTTTTGTGTGAACTATGCTTTTAATTTCTGAGGTAAAACTGTCTGATTTTTTTTTATTGCTTCTACGAATTTTTTCCCTTTCAGTTTATTGTAGTGATTGTAAAAGACTATGGCCATAGTTTGGACTTCAGTAAATGACACATGACCAGAAAGATATCATGTGACCTCATTTAAGGGCTCCCATTCTATCTGTCAAACATAATAAAACAATAGGAGAGGAGGGATTGAGGACACAACAAAGGAGATGCAGAGATCACCCAGTGACTGATGTAATAATAAAATATAAAAATGTAAAAGCACACCCTTTCATCACTATATATGACTGATCAGCTTTCACTTGAAGGCGCCTGTTGAATTACAGTAGCTTATATAAACGTATACAAAATGTACCCACAATATTACAATATCGTAATAACAAATAAATCACACACACAGAAAAAAGATTTTTTTTTTTGATTCTGTCAGATTTGGAACACATCTCTTCTCTCTGGATCTCAGCTACCCACTGCTGTGATCTACTCTGTGAAACCACAGATGCCAGGTAAGACAGTCACACTTTAACACTTATCAGCAGATTCTGGACTGTTGGCTGTGGGGAGATGGGGGTCCCTGAGTAGGAAGTGGGGTGAAAGTAAAACCCGTTGCTGGGCGACTGAATCATAGTTGCTATGGTGAACTTGAGTTGAGCAGCTGGTCCAATCAGCTGAGACATGTAGGGCAGAGTGGATCTCATACTGAAGAGAGTGATGTAGAAACACGTGGGAGGAAGAGAGGAAGAGAGAAGGAGGGTGGGAGAAAGAGAGAGGGACAGTGGAAGTAAAAGATGGTGCAGAAAACGACTGCAAGAGAGGAAAAGAGTGCAGTTGAACTGGATGACAATTTTTAAATAATAAGGAAGATATAGACAGTGAGGGGAAAAAGCTGGAAAAAGAAAAGATTGATCTAATACGGAATATTTATGTACTAAATTATAAACATTCATTTTTTGCCTATAGCTTTCATTTAGCCTATCTTTTCCCCTTTTCATTTAACATAGGCTATATTATTAAAATATATTGTGCTCTGTTATCACAACTATTTGATTGTTTTTCATATTGTTGCACATGCATTTTAATAAAACAGTTGTTTTGAATGCTGCCTTTTAGCCTACATTTTTCTGTTTGTGAATTCTTCTGTCAAAATTGACTTCTTGAATTGGAGTACTGTAACAATCTTTTTTCTTTTCTTTATTTTTTTTTAATGATCAAGTTTAAACATCCTTTAATAATCGCTTACAGAAGGGCTTCTTTGACCTCTACAGCAGGGTCAGATATATACATGACAGTAGAAGCAGGTGCAGGCAGTTACTTAAACTCAAAGGGCTTCTTCAGTTCTTATTCATCTACATTATCTTGACTCCTCCTCATTGACAAAGCCGCTAAATCAGGCCCCTGCATCACTAAAGCCTCCCTCCTGCACTGATTCGCATTAGTGGTGTCGTCTTGTGATGGAGAGGCCCCTGTCGTGCTGTGGGGTGGATGGGCCGCTGAAGAGCAGGGACGCACGGGATGAATGGTCCGGCCGGCATTGTAATGCAAAGACAAAACTCCTCCCTTGCGCAATGAAGAAGGAAGTAGGCCCAAAATATCGCTTCAGGGGAAGAATAAATAACCATTTTCCCAGTTGAGCTTCTATTCTGGGATTTACACATTTACAGTCAAACTGAGGGGGATTGGAAAAGAGGTGAATTCAAGATGGTGGATGGAGACTACTGTCAGGTCCATGAATCGCACGTGGGTTATGGGCTTCTTCTACTAGGCTTCCTCTAAATATTCAAATCCCTTTACTTCTTGTCCTCCCACTGGCTCTCATTTGTAGAAACTATACGATTTGTTTACGATTCACAATTTTTTTAGGATAATTCATAGAAACTCGTGTAGTCTGGTAGTGCACATGTATAGCCTATTTGTACTGCAGCCACGGTACGTAGCCTAAATATTTTCTAATTAGGTTTGAACCCTCAATTGTTTGGAAGCTTATACTTTTAAAAAGCGCTTTTAAGCGTTTAACTATGAATGCAGGCACGATTACAAGGTAGGCACAAAGTAGCAAAGCGCTTACAAATTTCTTTCAGCTAGAAAAAACAGCGCCATTAGCGTATTTTGTTACAAAAAGTATCAAACAAACAAAATGGACAAAACCCGGTAAATTTTAATTATCACTATATTAAAGATTACTTCTAATTTTCTAATTTTAAGATAATTGGCGGTTATCTAACCGCTAGGCGCGCCAACAAGCAGTTGCCAGAGGACTATTCTCAAAGTGTCACTGAATTAAAATGATTGAAAATTTGCATGGCGACTTTAACTACTTCTTTCGCATTTTTTTTGAATAATTATTTTAATATTTAGCGGATATATTTCTTATTTATTTTTTGATTATTAGGCTGATAGATTATTTTAGACTAAATTTACTTGCACCCTTCCATAAAAGCTCAGAATCCGCATGCAGTGCAAATCTGAGACGGTGGGGATTGAATAGAATTGTCGCTCACTCTCTGCAGTATAGACATAAATTAGCCAAAAGTATGTGAAGCAAGTGACAAACCATAAACTGGCCGTGGCAGACATTGTTTAGAGTGCTCGGGGACATTTCTAACAGCAGCTGTGGTTATGAACAATTTTGGGTAGCTACTAAAGCAACTCAACTGAATGTAAAGGGCGCTAATGGCTCTCAGTCCTCCGAATGTCAGCCTCACTGGTTTTCAAGGGCACCGAACTGATGGGGATTTGGTTAACGGGAGGGGAGGGGAGGGGGCCTTCGGCGCGGCTCATGACGTCACCGTGTCCCGATGTAATCCTCTCGCGCTCGAGTCCTATCATCAGAGGAGGGCGAGCGCGCGAGGACGCGAGGAAGCGCTAATCTCTCCAGAAGGGATCAGCGTAACCAAGACGCAAACGAGGCCATTTAACACTGCAGAAGACGATTACGATAAAAACGGGATACAATCGGTGTGTTTCGGCGGTAAATGACAGGCGTGACCTCTTTGCTCGTTGCGGGATGCAGGAGGGATACGGCGGCAGCTCAAAAGATGCTCGACGGAGAAAATGGAGCATCGTGTTTACGGGGGACTGTCGTGTCGTTGCAGTCATTTTGCTTGTTTTGGCGGTGATATTATTTTGATTAAGGTTGGTCGACAGTTTTTTTTGGTAAAATGGTAGATTGTGCATTTTGAGATTTTAAAAATGATTTGTTTACACTTGATCTAGTCTAAAGGATGCACTACTGCAGAGGTCAGCAAAATGAGTGAGAATCATAACAATGCGCGCCCTTCGGACGGATGGTACCTTCTTAATTGCTTTCATTCTGTCTCCCGCAGTGTAATTCCACGACAGCGATTAATTCGTGATATGCTATATTTGGGCATTGACACTATTTTTAATTTCCTAACCGTACTGCCACCGAGGCACACAAATCCCAGAGACCCAAAAGAAGGAGGACAATAGCCATGGCTGCTTGAATTGAGGCTGCAGAGTCATATAGCCTACAGAGCAGCTCTTAAAGGCAGTGAATATAGGCCACTGGTTGGCCTGCTCTGCGCAATAGATGCGTTGGTATTTGACTGTGTTTCACTAGAAATTGAAACAGAAAACAATGTAGAAACACTATTGTGATTGTAATTTTGGCGTTTTGTCAAAAGGCATTACGACATCCCTCTTTGCGGTACTCTTTGAAGAGCAGCCTGCTCTGGGGTGCGCGCGTCACGGAGGGTGGTGACATGGGCCTGCCACTCTGCGTGTTCACGGCGGACCTTGATTTAATATCCATACAATTAAGGCACGCGGTGAATGCCAAGAGAGGGGCCTTACAACGGCGAACCTGTATCGTTTAGGAAAATGAGCAGCAGAGATGCGCAGATCCGGAATGAAGGCTAGTAAAGCCAAAGAGCTGCACATGAACTGAGGCCGCTCGGTTTGCTGGCGCATGATAGGAATATTAATTTCGGGAGCTGACAGGAATGTGAAAATTCCTCTTCTAATTCAGTGTATATATTATTTCATTCTCAATATCATTAAGTCTATTTCTAGCCTACTGGTATATGAGGTAATTTTGACATAGTCTTAAGTATATTTTATTATTATTATTATTACTTAGCTATGTAATAGATGCTCCAATCCCATAATTTAGTCAGTAAATAATATAACACTACACTGTTTGGAGGAACCTTGGGTAAATATTTCAAATGTCAGGTATAGGCCTACATGAATGGTTTTTGTGCACAAGAGGAATCTGGTTCCCATTGCAAAGCTAATAAAATGCAGAAGGTCACTATAGTATATCCTGAAAAGAATGGCTAATCAAACATCTGCATTATCATGTTCTGTGATCTCTATCTGGTCTTCTATTGATAATTGTTTAAAAATAATTGTTAATTGTCATTGATTTCTAATGTGTATTGAGTGTATACTTGAATAAATACCACATTCAACTGAAATGTGTGGATTTGTTTAGAAAAATAAATACTTTCAGAAAAAGCAAAGTCAGGAGATTATTATTGTACATCAAAACTGTGTTCAATCTGTTAATACGCATAAAGCATCCTCTGCCAAGACCCGTCCCTTCCTTCCACTTCTTTGTTTACCTGTCAATAAATCCCTTATTTAATGCAATGTCTAAAAGTCTTGCTTCAAGTTTTTATTTCTACTTTCTGCTATCTAGATGAGAACAAGATGGCAGCCAATCAATACAGATGGCCCTGTACTCCGCTATGTAGATTCAGCTCCCACACAAGAGCGATAGCATTACATTTTGAGCTGTTTCAGTAATAAATGCAACACCTATTTTAATAATTTAGATTTTTAGGAAATCACATTGCAATTTATGTCACACATGCCAGACATCTTCCTTTAGACCACAGAGAGCTGATGTAGCAGTACAAGTGGCAGGTTTGCAGAAAAAAATAAAACAGGTTACCATCTTAACATTATTCAACCTTTACTGTACAAAATAATTGGGCTGATAAACAGCTCATTCCCTTCAACAATCAATGGTTAAGGTGGAGTGCATGAAATGTTCTTCGCACTAGTATCTGCATATCTAGAAATAACCAATACAATTTTAGAAATTTGATTGCAGATGAACTATTTCACCCATTAACATGAAGCATTGGTAACTATACCGAGATGAGGGAATTATTGTATTTCTACATTTGCTCTAATCAGCTCGATTTCTAAGCTTTCAGAAGTGACAGTGACAAATATGTATCCTGTATTTTTTTGAGACCCAACCCCCTAGAAATAAATATACGTCCATCATGTCTTAAAATTATGTATATTTATCCTAATGTTTTCATAAAAGGAGATTTCTTACAAATAAAACTGTTCAGGTGTGTGTGAATAGGTTAGCGTGTGATACAGAACTCTGTTTCAGCCTTCTCAGTGCAAAAAAAATTAGCAAAATAACACCACAGATAGTTTTTTCCAACAAAGCAAGGCAGTAAAAAGAACACCTTCAAACAGCAATTACACCATATAGTATTATTTTAATAATGAGCATGATCAAATCTAAGAACGTGATAGATAGTGACCTTCCAATACAATGCATATTCATTTCAGGGGTGACTTAAATGTTTGTCTTGTAACTCTTTTTTTAATATTTTTAGTATTTCATATATTTTCATGAATCTTTTGTTATATGACTATAGAAATCTGAAACCCTCACACGGTTCAATTCCGCTCTCCCACACACAAACACACAAAACAGCAAGCAGGTCCTAAAAAAAATCACGCACAGAAACCATATACTCTTTTTTTTGTTTGTTTGTTTGTTTTTCTTACTTTTAACAGTAAATCAGTAACATTAATTTTCAGGTTACACATTTGAGGCGTTCTTCGTTATTATAATTATATGATCCTACGTTAAAGCTTAGCAATATACTGAGGACATGGGGAGGGAAAAAAGCGATAAAATGAAATCGGTTAAGAAAGGACAAAGAACAAAAGAAAAAAAAGAGGTGATGCATCTAAAGTGATTTCAAATTAAAAGCAGTGAATTGCTACATCTCTCAGATTGGCTTAAAGAAACAGCGACCTCTGCTGGGCGGGGTTGGAACAGTAAGTAGTTACATTTCTGCTCTTTAAACATTAAGCGTGTATGGGGACAGAGTCTGAGCATTGGGCTCTGAACCGCAACAAAAACATTAGTTTTCTTTTCTTTTTTTTCTTTTTTAGTCCAGCCAGTGACAATGTTGACTTCCCTTGGTTAAGGATGCATGGGATGTCTTCTCCCTGATAACGCTGTTTCATTTGAGGTATAGAACAGCCATTATTAAACGGTTTCCGTAGCTTTAAAATGTTAAGGCTCCAAGCAGGAAAAAACAGAAGAAAAAACAAAACCTGTGACATAAGAGGCTCGTCACTGAACGCAAAAAAAAAAAAGAAGTCAAGTGTTACATAATTCAAAAAAATAGTTTTTTTTTTTTTATAACATCATCTCATGTCAAGACACATGTCATTGTCCCTTCTACGCAGTTGCACGATTCTCCACAAATCTGGATCTACAGAATGTAAAACTGGCCTGTTACAGTTACTGATGCTGGAGATGCCCCTCCACCCCAACCAGAATGGAGTCTGAACACACCCCCCTCCCTCACCTCTGCCGTATCACATGTCTGACAAACACTCCACCACCTTCTCTAACGCGCACACGCACACACACACACATACATAACAGAAGTCACTACCCACTCATTTAACCAAATCCGAAGGGCATGAGGAGCAGTGGGGCTGAAGAAACAAAAATATAGGATGAAATAAAGGGGACTTGTGCAGATATCAGTTGGTCAAAGGGGGGAGGGAGGTGTATGAAAACAATACCAAACAATAGAAAAGAAGAGAAAACAAATCAAAACGATGACGCGACGTTGAGAGGTGCTAATCGACTTCAGCCCCCACAGGTGAAGCCGGAGGCGCAGAGGCTCGAGTCTGACGCTGGCTGAAGTCACCAGAATTAAATAGAAAAAACAATGATTGTTTATTTTTTTTTTAAATTTCATCTTGTGTCCTCTTTAAATTTTATTTTCAAATGGTCAGTCCTAAAACAACTGCTCATCATACATAGGGGGCAGCCTTCTATTGTTTATTTCGGTTCTGGCGTTCCTGTGAGAGAGAAACAGAGAGAGAGAGAGAAATAGAGGGTAGGTTACTTTGATGTACAGAAAAATCTAAAACTTTTGAAAAAAGCACCACTGCATTCCACCAATAAAAAGGTGTAATTTTGTACTAGTAATTCTCACACACCCCAGGGTTACCGTAATTTGTCACTTTTAAATGTCCGTAACTTGAACCGTCACTCACTATTTACACTCATAAGGAGTGATTGACTGATTCAGTCGCTAATGTCAACTTTTAAAGCAATTTTCATGCCAAGAACAGGGTATTACATGATCTTTCTAAGAAAGAAAATATAATTTCAGTCTATCTATTTTAAAATTTCATGTTTAATTCAATGAGTTACTTGCTAATTTCTATAATTATTTGTAAAATTTACAATTTAGCAATTTCTAAGTGAAAACTCTTTCACTATAGTTTTAAGTATATCCTTAAAAGAAAAATGTGTGAATCCATTAATAAACATTTATAATTTACATATAAAAACCTATACAAGCTTTTAGTTGCATTGTCAAAAAGATTTAAAAGACTTCCTTTATTCATTTTATTCAGCAAGGAATTTTCTAATTCAAACTTTTGTATGTGATTAAACAGCACAGTTTATCAGAAAACATTTAAAAGTCAAATGAGTGATCAAAGAGCATTACGATAATATCTACCTTCAATGAAAATAAATAAATAAATAAATTTGAAAAAGTGTAATTCATAACAAATGAAATGTTTTAGATTAGAGCATAAATACAAAATAATCCAAACTTATTCTGGAAATAACAACATTTGCAAGTCTTTTATAACCATGTTAGCCCTGGAAAAACAAAAGAAAATCTTACTTGATCCAGTCGGGATCGGTTCTGGAGAGGAGCAGGCTCTAGGTTCTGTCAGTACAGATGAAAGAAAGATTTAAAATCAATCATCCTTGGACTCGACTCAAAAAATATCAGAACAGGTGTTCAATTTTTGTAGCATAAAATGAGCCAAGTAGAACCAGTTTAAGACATGTATTTTTGCTGTCACCAAAAATATGATACAACACAATTTTATTAGCAGCTTAATACTTGGAGCATTACAGTACTGAAAAACCACCAATGGATGAAATATTAAAGAGAGTAATGAAATAGCTGAAGCATCAACAGCAAAACAAAGAGCATCAACCATTCCAAAATGACCAGGTGGACTTGCACTGATCGGTGGCACTTAAACAGCCGTAACCTTTACATAACCAGTTTCAGTGACATGAACAGTAGCCTGAACCCTTCACATGCCGTTCAAAGTTCTTTGGTTAATCACTGCTTATGGTCATTCACCTCTAAACTAATAAACTATCATTAGCTGAACAATGTAGCTATTAAACATAACACATGAGAAAAAAACGCAATACCTTTCTTACCACCTCTTCCTCCTCCTGCCGTTTCTCGTAGTGTGAGAAGTCATCGAAGATGGAGGTGGTGTGTTTGTAGGTGGCGATGATCTTCAGCACCTGCTTGGCCTTCTCCAGAGGCACCTCCTGCGTGTCACGGGAGTTGGTCACAGGCTTGTTGTCATTGTTCTCAAGGCGGATGTGCCTGAGCTGGCTGTTGGGCACGTCTTTAACAAACAGCCAGTCCACGTCGAATTTGCCCTTCCACTTGTCCTGCGCCCAAACGCCGGCGCTGGTGCCGTAGTCTACAGGCGAGCGCATCTCTGCCACGCCGCAGAAGTGTCCGCTGCCGTTGACGCTGAATAGCAGATAGACAGGACCCTTGCCGTTGATGGCGCGAAAGGCCGAATCCAGCCGCTTGTTACCGTGTTCCGTGCTGCACCAGATGGAGTACTTGATGGAGCGGTGGATGTCGTCCTCCGAGTAGCTCTTAATGATGAAAACCCGGCCATTTTTCAGGTTCCAATCAAAGTCCTTGGGATTGTAGCTGTGCGCCGCGCGCAGCTTTTCAAGGACCGGGTGGGATTCCACAGCACTGGACCCCGGAGGTCCGCCGCCCCCACCGTTGCCAACCCCTCCACCACTCGATGAGCCACTGCTGTCCATGCTGCCACCCCCACCGTAACCAGGGTTGCGGTTACGTGGGGCAACCCACCGGGTTTGAGGGGGAGGAGCAGGGGTGTGGTTCTGGTAAGGCTGTGGAGGTGGCGGACCCTGCATTGCCATCTGCTGGGCAAGTGATTGGGCAGACGGCATAGGGGGCTGAGGTGGGGGCGGGAGCCCGTGAGGGTGAGGCGGTAGGTGACCCTGGGAGTGGAGCGGAGGCTGCTGCTGGTGGTGGGGCGGCAGTGGCGAGGCCACTTTAGTCACGGGCCCCTTATTATCCCAGGTGCCAATGTCCATGTTGTGTTTGATGGGCGGCGGGGGCAGGGTGCCTCCAGCCATGGGCATCCCCGGCTTGCTCTTCACCTTCAGCTGCTGAGGCTTGGCCGGTTTGCTGGCAATAGCCGCCCAAGATGTGGGTTTGGGAGGCGGTAGCCCTAGTGGAGTCCCGCCGTTACCCGTGGCCACAGCTGCTGCCACTGGCCCTCCACCGATCACTGAGCCCACCGTCTTCACTCCAGATCCACCTCCGGTCACATCCCCACCGATCTTCAACCCCACCATGCCCTGCTCTAAGCTGTTCATACCTGGCGCCTTATTCAGGGTGTCACTTGGGAAGCTTGTTTGCCCATCGGGTACCAGGGTGCCACCTAAAGAACTGGGCGGGTAACTATAACTGCCACCGTAAGCAGAACTCTGAGTCTGCTGGCCCTGGGAGCCGCTCGTACCCCAGGCGGAAAATGCTGGGTTTTCGGGAAAAAAGTTGAAGCGATGTGGATAGATGCTACTACCCAGACCCCCTGGCTGTCCGAACACAGTGTCATGCATGAAGTGATGGTCTCCATTGCTGAGGGGGGCATACGGAGTGAGGTATGGGATCGGTGGATCTCCGCCAGTGGACCAGGGGGCCTCGCTGAGGGGGTACGGGAACCCGATCGAGGGGGCATAGTAGCTAGACAGGTATGGGTCCGTCATTGATTGGTAACTGTTATTCTGGGGGATAATCAGAAATAAAATGGTTAGAATTAATGACAAAATACAAACCAACTGTGTGACCCTGGACCACAAAACCAGTCTTAAGTAGCTCTAACATATTTGTAGCATTAGCCAGCAATACACTGTATGGCTCAAAATTATTTAAAAAAATTGTTATGCCAAAAATCATTAGGATATTAAGTAAAGATCATGTAATGTAATGAAGATGTTTAAAAAATTTCCTACTGTAAATACCAAAACTTAATTTTCAAATAGTAATAAGAACTTCATTTGGACAACTTTACAGGCAAATATTTTCCACCGATTTTTTTTTCTTTGGAAAGGTTTATTAACTTTCAGATGTATAAATCTCAATATCAAAGAATAGAACCTTATGACTGGTTTTGTGGTCCAGGGTCACATTTACCAATTTCAAACTTCAAACAGCATAAAACCAGATCAGACCCAAATCTTAGCACACACTCCATATTTAAAAAGTAAATTATTTTAAACTCCAGAACAATTTATAGACAATGACATATTGTACAACCAGTTCCTTTTAGTAATGTACTGTGGTTGTTGTAATGTTTAATAATAATAAAAAAAAAAAACCTAGTCAAATTTTCCCAGAGTAAAACCTAGCTGGTTAATAGTTTTTCCCCTGCCACCATCGTGACACCAGAAAAGTTATTTCAAATATTTTAAACTGTACAGACAAATTTCCCACTGTAAAACCTAGTTAGTTATTATTATTATTCTCTTCCTTTGAGAAAGCAACAGAATAGTTCTTTCAAAACCAGATAAAGTCATAATACTACATGCACAAGCCTACAAGGAGAATGCACTTAAAATCTTATTGTTTTCTTAAAAATATAAAACCATGCTTATGCTGAGAAGCAAAACATCAAGACAAAACATTTCTCACCGGATTAGACTGGCCAGTGAGGTATGGTTCAAAGTCATTGTCGTGGACCGTTTCCTTCTGATGAAGAGAGCCATTTTGCACTGAAATAAAGAATGATGTTAAACATCAGGGTTACTTCTCAAATCACTACATCTGATAACAAACTCAAAGCACATGCTAAATCTTACGTCTTTTCTGCTGCTTTGAAGATATCACATAACCAAGGCCATGCCACTCACATTTTAGATCTTCAACAAATGATAAATGACTATAGTAACGTGAACTTCACCACACTGATCTCCATGAGTCATTCACCACATGTTCTGTCTGACTACCCTGATACTACAGACAGAGTCATAGATGAAGAGGACCATCTAAAAATTACCCAAACCAAAGGATGAAAATTCAGAACTGGAATACTTAACGCTACAGAATTATGAAGCATTATCTATTTAATACACCTTAAAAGCCAAACTCCCATTGCCAATTGATGTGTCAGAGTGGTGTTAATCCACCAGGAGCAGTTCTGGCCTCCAAGAGGAGGTATAGCCTATGGCTCCATCAGGTGATTGATTGAGCTCTCAAACAACATTATTTGAATGATATGCGAGCAACACAGCAACCAGGCTTTGATAGAGAATGAATGTCCAAATTTGACTTAACAGCCACAGCCGAGAGCATTAATAATGGTAAAACTGGACTTAATGTGAATGAATGAGCATATACTGGACGTTTCATTTCCAAATCTGTACAGAGGTATATTATTCAGCAACTCACCTTTAGCGTCTTGCCCTTTGGATGTCTTCCCATTCAGTAGGTGATTGGAGATGGATAAAAACAACAAGATAAAATATTAACACATTTGAATTGTAGTTTTAGACACGAGGTCTTCGTGTTTAACGTGTAAATACTACACAACGTTTCATGCTCTTAATCCACATCGACACCATCAGAGCATCAGCAATAAATCAATGCACATCAGGAGTCGCTCTGCATTCGTTATTAAAGAGAAACGGGGGCTTATGTTGATATTTATTTAGTCAATCGAGGAATTACACGTCCACTCGGATAGCTAAAGATTTCGTCGACCACACAGATCAGCTCAAGTCCAGGGAAAACTGGTTATAACTCTCGGAAGCCGATGAGAGAGATTGTGTACTAAATTAAGTTTTATCCTGATACTACACCGGAGCAAACCGCATTTAGTGATGAGTCGAGCGGAAATGTCTGTTTGAGCCGAAGAAACGCGATGTAGTATTCAATGAAACGAGTGGGAAAAATGCTAACTCGTTAGCCTTCTCGCTTGTGTGAAGCAAGCAGAGGCAGAAGCCCGTAATGTCTCCGCAGAAGCGGCGGAGGCTGCACGCGCATTCCCTGCTCCTCCTAAAGGCCTTAGCGACGCCGTGCCACTCCAACCTACCTGTGGGTCAATACTGGTGGTAGACATAATTCATCAAGAGGGCCTCTTTAGATTCAGCAAGAGTCTTGCAAAGAAAAAAGAAGCAGCAGCGAGGGTGCTCGGCGTAACCCGAAGCCCGTGGGTTCCTCTCGGCTCCGTGCAGGCTGAACTGCGCTTTTTTCAGCAACTTCCACGACTTGATTCCGGCGATCCGGTCCTCGCGAGCGCACTAAAAGTCCAGCCTGAGGATGTTTTCAAGAGTATCAGAGGCTCTGCGGTTTTGGGGTGTAATCCAATGCTGTCACACGCCGAGTGTAAATTTATTTCAAAGTGTATATATATTTTTTCCTCCTCCCAGCCCGCAGTTATTGTGCACCTCTGTTCACTTCCGCCCAATGGCCGCTCCATCCGGGATCTGCGCGGAGGGACTGACGCCACATGGACCGGGTGGCCATGCGGAGGTGATCAACCTGAGAAAATTGGAAAAAGTTCTTACTGCATTAATGTCTTCTTTCTTTTAGTAAATAATCTATTTCGTACAGGTTCTTCCTTCAAATAATTGCCTGAAGACATTTAAAGTGCAGTATAATAAGTAACTAAATGAGAAGTGCTTTAGGCTACATTTTGGCATTGCTATTTTACCTATCAACGTATTTATGACAATAGTGTAAATGTCTATAATAAGTTATTTAAAACAACAATAAAACATAAAAATATATAGATTATGCTTTTATGTAATGAAAATTAGCTAATTTCCACCACTAAACCATATCTAGTATGACATGTCTGTCAGAGAATAAGTCGCATTAGTTTATTAGCCTAAATTGAATGGGTTTGTTTAATTCAGACAAAAGAAGTGACTATTACAAATCACCCTGTATAGATAATAAAGTATTAACAACATACATTTTTATTAAATACTTTAATGGAGCTTAGGCTGGTCTTTTCCACTGGCTTCTGTGTTCATAAATATGTGCAATATGTCCTAAAAACCTACAGATGAGTACATACCTTTCACATTAGATGTTGCTGACAGGCTTGATTACTTGTCGTTTTCTTCAAGCTTTATTAAACCATTTGCCCGGAATGATTTTTTTTTTTTTTTCTTTTTAAGTTTTTAGTTTTATTATTGGCACAAGCCATGCCACCACTTACTTTTATCATTTACATTTTCACTGTCAAAAGAATGTCATTAACAAGCACTGAGCACTCTTGTGTCAACTAAACCACATGCTGATAAAGGGCATTCAGGGTAGCTAATTGATATTTAGATCTAGCTATTGATCTTAGTCAGAGATGGGTGGGATGGGGGGCTTCCTGTTTAATAAGTTTGCAGTGGGTAACTATAGGAGACTGGAACCCTGCAGGGAGCAGCTCTGTTCCGGCATAACACCCATTTCACAGATAATGCAACAGCTTACTGATGAGATGATTTTGCTGAATTTCCTGAAAAGAGCGATGCAAAGTGTGAGATTTTGCATCACATGTTGGATTTGGATTCTGATGTCTTATATTGTCCTAGGATAATAAAATATTGTATCACATTGCACATGGTGATAACATACATAATAATCTGGTTTACTCGGTATCCTTATGCTTTTATGGTTATTTAGAATGTAGGTAGGCTACAAGGTGCCACTTATTTTTCTCATTTTATCCACTAGGTGTCAGTGTAATGCGAGTAAATCGGAGAACCTCGTTGTCAGAGAAACCTTAACGAAATAATGTGCCTTTTTTCTTATAAATTGTGGTGTTTTCCAAACAAATATTTATTAAGATATGCACTACAGGTATAACTTAACAAAATAAAAGATAAGACTCACTACAGTCAGCATTCAAAACACAATGTTCAGTAAATGCTGGATTATTTACATTTACATAGTGATGTTCCGTATGTGTTAACTTACAATGTTTCTGTTTTGCATGTAAGACACAGACCAGCACATGCATGTATTATAATTGCTCTCTCTCACAAATTTGGCTTGCGTTACCGATAGCAAAAGAGACAGATGTTGATCATTAAACATTTAACAGCATTTTGCTATGTTATTACACAAGTGCATGTAAAGCAATTCCTTCTTCATTTAATCTCCACTATTAAACTGAAAGAGATCTTTACAATATGTTTAAAATGTACAAAATATAGGCTACCATTTGAACTGTAAAATTAGAAGCCACATCAATAAGCAGTATGCAAAACTTTCACGTGGGAAAAAAATCATATCCTGATAGGGAAATAAATACGTATTCATAAAAGCATGTGAGGTCCATTGCTGTATCCTTTGGCTTTGGATGAATAGTTACACAGATGCCTTGTGACTTGCTTCTTGTTCCCTTGTTGAGTTTAATGTGTCATAAGGCAAAATAATAATAAAACACACATACACAAACCTTTGATTTTTCATGTTCATATTCACATTAATTTCTTGATTTGTGTGTATTGTTATGTTTATACATGTATACATCATTTGGAATCCATCCAATCCATTCTGAGAATGGTTAATGTCCTTTTCCTTCTCAGTGTTCTGTTCTCTCTCTTAAAATGTAGATGAGATCTTGACACCGTCACTTATACAAATCTAAAAAGAAACACAATGCAGATACAAAATTAGATGCATAAGTAATAACAGTTGTTTAGGAAATTTAACTAGAACCAGCAAAAAACAAAATTACTCAAGGCAATTTTGAAAGGTGTAAGATAAAAAGAATTTTACAAACATGTGTCTTCCTCTTCATTGAAGATGTTGACAACGTAGCAGGCAAATACAAATCCCAGGACCTACATGCAAACGAAGCCTCAGATTCAGTAAAGTCATATACAAGTCATTCTTTCGATTATTAACTATTTGCGTATATGGATGAATCACAGAAAAACATTAAACTGAGGAGTTCATAATAAAGCTGAAGTATGTCCTAACTTTCCAACTTAACAATATTCATTTGTAGGTAAACAAAAAGTTGATATGCCTGACACAGCTGCACTGCTGTGCGAAATATTAAGGAAACCTGTTTGAAAACATTATCGTAATTTCTGCACACTTCAGCTTTAACAGATAACGACCTTTTCAGTTTTAGGGTCTTACAGAAATGAACAGTTGAAGGGCGCTGTGCATAACTTCGATGTACTGATATTCAAACACACAGCCCAGCTCAGAGACCAGAGCAGGACTTTCCAGATGCTGCCATCTAGGGGTTAGGAGGTTTCTGTTCTCACAGCTTGGGCCATTATCCTTCCACCATGAACGGTAAGATGAAAGTCCCAATGACAGATAATTGCTGTCCTGCAAAAGCACAACATTCTGAATTTGTTAACATTCATGGATTTGTAAACATTAAAGACTTTAATGCCCTAGTACTGAGGAAACATGCAGCGCAAGTTTAATATCCTGTTCATCCGTGGTTTGTAAGCTTATACCACAGTGATGATATCATTTCATACCAATGGCATGAATGTATGTGAACTTGGTCTAGCACTAGACTGACCCATATAAGAAATGGGGCTCTTACCTTTGAAAGACCTCCAAGGTCTAGATAAAGGCAACAGATAAAGACATTCCAAGTCACCCAAAACACGGTCCAGACTATATACTAAAAGAAAAGGAAATGTAAAAAATTCAGTCAGAACCACATCTAGTTGACTTCATTAACCCCTTTCCTGTCACCATCCCGAATATGGGACACCTGCATTTATTTCACTATATTACAATTAAACGGAATGTAAAAACAGTAATAACAGTAACAGAGAAATTTTCCCAAAAATGGGGGCGACATTTAAGGGGTTAAACAAAACCCCATATCTGTAAACAACCAAATTAATTTATTAGAAGATATGCTACCATTCAAATGTTTGGGAGGGTGATGTATTTTTTTTTTTAAAGACATCTCTTTTGCTCACCAAGGCTGCATTTATCTGATCTAAAATACAATAAAAATAAATACATTTTATTTTAATTTAAACATCTGAATTGTGCTTTCTATATATTGTAAAATTTTATTTATTTATTTTTTATGATATGGCAAAGCTGAATTTTCAGGGTCACAGTATCCTTCAGAAATAATGCAGATTAGTTTCAAAATTCTTTTGATAATTAAAAAGCTTCAAAAACAGCATTTGTAACAATCAGTTGTAACATTATAAACATCTTTACAGTCACATTTGATCAGTGTAATGCATTCTTGCTGAATAAAAGCATACAACTTTTGAATGGTATTTATAGTTTTTGACAAAGAAATAAAAGTATCTAATATCAATAAGTTAAACTCTATTATTGAATTCAATACACATACTTTAATTTAAAACTATTTTTGTATATTTTTATATTTAGTACCAGTATTTTATAAATGAGTATAAAAACCAGGATTTAAATACAGTACACACCAAAACTACATAGCGGGGCTTATACTGGATTGTCCCAAACAAGCCCAATATCACCACAATGACATGCAGGAAGTTGACAAGGATGGGTGCCCACTGGTAACCTAGAAAGTCAAACACCTGTCTCTCCACAGCAGTGATCTAGAGAAAAAAGACAAAGTATGATATGATCAGGATCTCTGTCAAAACAGTCAGACCACCAGCTACTTTGCATCTACACAACCAAAAAGAAAAAAAAAAACACCCTCATGCTGCCCCAAACACAATAATGATGGAGACCCCATCTCTCATTCCCAGAGACACACAATCAAAACCCCCCACCTCTGTTTTCCCACATGCTGGCTTTTTACTCAGGGTTGCCAGGGTAACAGAGTCAATGGGGTACAAAGCTTGTGACAGAGAAACAGAGAGTAAGAGGTGGAGAAAGAGAAAAGAAGGGCGGGAGGGAGAAAGAGTGAGGGAAAGGGGATGAGGGCCCTCCTTGGAGGTCAGAGGCTCAGTGAGAGGAGATGTATGATTCAGAGGGGAGGTGCTGGGTGTGGGGGATGCTGCTCCTCTCATAAAGCTTCACTGCAGCAGTCATAAACCCTCTCTCTGCCACTAAACACCCATCCCCCATACAATCTCTCTCTGTATGCCATAATGCTGCTGTGTACCAGCTGTTCCCAGAGGTTCCACCTCAAATCAACCATTCGTAGCATGTCTTCACCACAGTCCCCATCCGCTGTGTTCCAGCATGAGGTGCGCTGACTTTAACCAGCCAAACATAAAACAGTGCAATGTTTCACAGATACAGACGAGCTATCTGCTTTTGGTAACAGGCATCTGCATTGCAAGCTCAGATTATATCCATCCTGGTGAATCTAATTCATAAACGTGAACGGTCGCCAACTCATTTGAAATATTTAAAGGAAATATGAAACCACCACTAGACACAGCAACAGCAGCTGAACCTGTTGATATAGTCGAAATGACAGATGAACGTTCAGCCAAGACTTATAGGTGCCAAATGTAACACAAAATTGGACATCCCCCTCTTTTTTAATTCACTGGCAGTAAAAGGTGTGAAATAGTAAATTGAATTTGTCAAACCGGTTAAAACATACAGCTATATTCTCTATTTGAGCCACCCTGAGATCAAATGTACACAACTGTAAAGACTAATAACTGCATGCTTCTGTTCTGCCCTGTCTTACTAATTCTTCATCATTTATTTAGTAGGTGACAGTATAAAAAAAGTCAAGGGTGAATTAATCCATTGAGATTATATTTCAAATGTGATGTCATATCAGATTGCTAATATTTAATGCTGATTTAAAAAATACAGAACTGGATAAGCATCTCCACTCTCTGTTTCTATCATGCACATGTACACAGGCGATAGAAAGGAAGGAAAGACAGAAAGGCTAAGGTTAGTCCAAAGTTAAAAGCCATACAAAGGTTAAGCAAAATAACAGCAGGGATGTAGGTCACTGTCTCTGTTGGTGTTCAGCACAGAAACAAGAGGGTTTCCTCCTGTGGAGAACACAAGTGCAACTACTGAACTGAGATGACCAGATCAATCCAATATATCATTTCGTGAGAGAAGGGAAAGGATCTCGCACCACTGAAAAACCATGTGCAATCAATGTGATAAATATGCATTAAACACACATTAAAATTGAACATTTCTTGCTATTTAAAACACACAGTTGACATTTGTTGTGTAAATCCGCAATAAATAATTAAATCAATAGATTATATTCTATACTGAATAAATGGAAGGGTCAATGGATAGTGAATATTTTGAAAGAAATGTTGGTGCAACAGCAGAAAAACAAGTCAGAACTGATGACATATGAAATACAAAATATAAACACATAAAAGTGAGAGAAAGGAGCAACAAATGTTTACATAAGAAAGTTATAAATACCCCATGTGCACAACAAACACAGTAGCTGTACACAATATACACTGTTTTTTTTAGTTCTCATTGCACTCTTTTACTACAAAAATTGCTCTAATTTTGTATGTGCTCCTTCGCAACAATTAGGCTACTTTTCATAACAGTCCCATATCCTAGCTGTCCAATATCGTTTATTTGCAGCCATATTCTGACTAGGTAAACAAACGCTTCCAATAGCCTCCTCAAAAGAATACGTACGATTAATCTGTTTGCACAAATTATAAATGAAAAACCAGTGTTATTGGCACAAGACCTTTCTTCGTCCAAACAATGGACTATTTAAAAGGCTGTAGACTTTAAGACATGAGATGTTCAGAAACTCGTCTCGAAGTTAATATCACAACGTAAAATTTCAGAAACAGTGACAGATTCGTAAATGCGATACAAAGCTGCAGCGAGTAGACGCTTGCTTTTACTACAGTTTTATAACGCACTTACCAGCTGAAGAGCGCAGAAGAACATCAGCATACACCTCCCCGAGCAGCAGCCCATCTTCACTATTCTCTGCGGTATAAACGTAAAACTCAGAACGGTGAATAAAACAGATTCATGTTTTGAGGAAGCCTGTTTTTAGGTTATGCTTTCCTCACAATTGGTTGTGATCATATCTGTACATATCGCATAGGGTTAAAAACAATATGAAGGAGTAGGCGGGGGTAAAGAGGGTGACATCGGGGGTAAATAAATGGGGTGGGTCCTTAAATATAAAAGCCGCCGCCTCCCGGTGCGCTGTCGAGAGGGAGCGGCAGGTGGAGCCCTAGCGGGTTGGCAAGAGTTGGCAAATGATTAGATGTAGGTTACCTTCCATAGAAATCCAGAATCTGTCTATCATTAACACTACTGTGTTGCTTTTAAGCAGGGGGTAACTAATATTGAAGATTTAGCACTTGCATATGCCATGCATAATATTTTCAGAAGTTTAAGGTGAATTCTTGGTGCTTTTTTGGCGGCGGTGCCTTTGAATGTATGGAATACAATCAGCAGCTTGGAAATTCTGCTTACATACGTCTTCGGGAAGGCCTGTTCCACAGAACAAAGTAATACAGTTACATAAGTTTGGAACAATACTTTGAAACCTACTCAGTTTCCTTCAGAACATCACATATGCAAACTTGCACCATAAGCATATACCTCCTACACACTGGGTGTCCTTAGGATTTGTGTGTATATTTTTGTGTGAGATCTTTGTTTTCAGAGTAATTAGATGTCAGCCTTGAGGTTGCACTTTTCATAATTTTGACGCCCCCTACTTGACTAACTACTTGCAGTGCCCAGCCATGTTCAGCACATATCACCCACCTGAACACAGCTGCCTGCTGCAGTGAGTATGCTCGCTGGCACGGTCCACAGTCCCACAGATGGGTGATTAACAGCAGGGTGCAAGGGTTTAGGTCTGTGAGTCTCAGTATGTGCTGATAAACAAATTTTCTATCTTTAGCGAGAGCTAGGTTTGATTGGTGGGTTGGCATCCAGAACATATTTGTGAAGGTTTGCTCTCCTTTTGAAAACCCATGTCTCTGAGTGTTTGTATAGCCTATAGATCCTTGTTATCTGAAGTTTGATAAGGCCGAAATGTACAAACTCATGCAAAACATACAATATGACATGAAATGAACTGTTCCTTTTGTGCAAATGAAACTAAATAACATTCAGTTACCATGCTGGAAAAACACAAACTATAATAGATATCTATATATTGGAAATGGTGGCTCCTCTAAGTGTAGATAGATAGTCATTAAGGTTTTTTTTTCCCCCATAATGGAGAATGACCTTTACTCTTAGGCTAAATATTTCTTTTAAGAACAGTTCACTGAGAAACTTTAATTTTAATGTTGTTTATATTGTTCAGGCACATTCAACAATTTAACCCTGTTACCCAAGTTACTGTAGTAAGAATAAAGAAGAAAACTTCCGGTAACACTTTACAATAAGATGTCATTTGTTAGTTAAAGTATTAATGAACATAAACAGACAATGAACACTATTACACTATTTATTCATCCTTGTTAATAATAGTTAATAAAAATACAACTGTTCATTGTTTGTTCATGTTAGTTTGAAGTGCATTAACTAATCTTAACAAACACAAGTTGTGATTTTAATATGTTCATTATTTGTTCATGTTAGCTAATGTAGTTAACCAATGTTATCAAACATCATTAATGAAATGTTTGTCAATACCTATAAATGACCTTTTTATATTTTAATATAATTGTTGTCTAGAAACTATTATAATTTGTTTTATAATTAATTTTATATCCATTAACATAGTGGAAAAAAATTCAACAACCAGCTCATATGAAGTAAAGTATATGTTATGGTAATCATTACATATAGTTTGATGGCAAAAAAAGTGAAATAATTAAGTTTTTAAAAATGTTTCTAATGCTCATTATTTGATCAAAATACAGGATACACAGTGCTATTGTAAAATATTATTACAAATAAAGATAATTTTTTTCTTTAATATATTTAAATATGTAACATCATATTGTGATGGCAAAGCTGGATATTCAGCCATCTTATTGTCAAATGGTTCTTCAAAATCATTAATAATCATGAATTTGTTACTCAGTAAATATTTCTTTTTATTATCAGTTCTGAAAACAGCTGTAAATTGTGGTGGAAGCTGAATGTTACTGTTTTTACAGTATTTTTGATCAGATAAAATGCCTCTGTCTGCAAGAGAGACTTTGATTAAATGAGACTTGGTGAGGCTTCAAAAACATTATAAATTTAATAATTCCAAACTTTTGGCAAAAAGAATACATATATATATATATGTTATCAAAGTAGGATGAATCATGGTACTACCAGTACTTTCTGTACTGTTCATCCACAAAGCCGTCATTCCCAAACTGTCCGCGCAGTGGCGCAAAACGCGAGCTCCAGATGCCAATGGAGTGGGCACCGCGCTGTCATATGGTACTGTCGCCGATGCTCGAGACAGGACTGAGGCTTGAGGAGGCTCTGAGGCTCAACGGAGGCAGTCGTGACGTGGTCTTGCTATCACAACCGAGCCAAGACTTGGAATAACCCAGCTGTGCGTTTGCACCTTTCGCCTTGTGAGCGCCGCGGCATGCACAGGAACAATGGGGATGGTCAGAGGTTGCGCTGAGGACGCCAGATGCCATACCGCACACATGTCCTTCCTAACATACGAATCCAGGCTCAACGCAGGTTATTGATTATGCTTGCGGGGTCCGACCGGGAGCCAGACGTTTCAGCAGCAGCAGAGAGAGTGCAGCGAGGTGGATGCTGCGCGGCGACGCGCCCCCTGAATCCCTAAACTGAGTGAGTATCTTCAGCAGCATCTGTATACGCGTCTCATTGGCATGCACTTCTGCCTACGTGCTGACCACACAACGGAATCCTATATTAAACGCATAGCAGGATGTATAGCGTGATCGTTTGCTGTTGGACGTTGGGGCATTACGCGTCCGGTTTATATGAGATTAATGACTCGAATCATATAAGTCAGACGACACGTGTGCAACAGCTTCAGTGTAGCCGCATTACCCTTTGTGATTCGACGCTTAATTAAACGATTTATAAGCAGGTTGGGGCACACTCTCTCACTCAGCGGAAACCAGCACTGCTCGATATCAAATTTAATACCGTGAATTATGGAATCAATTAGGGAACAGTGACATAGCCGCGTGTTTATTTGTATCTTCTCAATTAAAAGGGATTTCGATGGAAACCTCTTGCCGTCTGCTGTGGGAGCTGGCCTCGAGGACGCGCCTGCACTGCGCGTGCATTTCCACTTTGATCTTGCGAGATTATTTCCAGAGTGCATCGGTGATTGGCGGGACAATACCCACGGGAGCAACGAATTACTCGTGCTGAATAAGAGGTCGACCGCTGCGGGCCATAACATATCATGCATCCGCGCTACAGATATCACATATGCGAGCCGGGAAAACAATGGTGTTGCACACTGGCATACAGCATGATTTTAGTTCTAACAGCTCACGTTTCAAAATTCATACCGGGCAGGAAGAATCAACATTTATTCTGCAAACCTGTTGTGTGTCTGATTAAACCGTCGCAGTGAAAGCAGACTGAGCTTCTGTCTGCAAAAAAAGGTGCAGTACTTCAATGATGATGTATAATTCGGGCACGAGACGAGGCAATAAACGCACTGAACAGGTTAGAGCTGCACACGCAGTGATTTATTGTCGCTCTTGCCAGATAAATGTAAAAGTCTAAACAGAGCACTAATGGCTTTGAATCATTCCCTATAGTCTGTATTCCGTTTGTGAGTATTCTAAATAAATGAACTGTTTGTTTGCCCTAGGCATCCACTGACTAGTTTTGTTAACTTCCTTTCTTAGTGCCTTCCTGACTACAATGCTAGCCAATAGCATTCGAGTTTGGCTTGTGAGAGAGCATATAATTGGTCGAATAAACTGAAGGAACAAGCTACTGAACGACTCGCTGTTTTGAATCGGATCGACTCAGTGCCGAATTATTTTTCGTAAATGAGTTAATGCAAATCATTCTGTTCAGATAATGAGCATAATGATTTAAAACTTTTTATGGGGTATCTGCAATTTTTAATAAAGGATATGTTAATAAGTTTCCTTTCAGTCACAAATGTGTTTTTAACAAATTGGTTCATTGACTCACTCATAACAGGCCCAGCTCTAGAATAGAGTTCCGGGGGATGACGTAGTTACGTGGCAGGAAACCGTGGGCGCCGCCATTTTGGGAGTATTCAGCAGACTGACAGACTGTTGTTGTGAATGCGGCTAAACATGGTCGATAACTGTTGTGCACCAGGTTGCACAAATAAACGAGGGAATA
>JAUMHP010000055.1:6921789-6978829 GCA_032361065.1 Enteromius trimaculatus | reverse complement strand
TATAATTATCACATTTTAACAATGTTACACATTTTTTACTGGCTAAATGAATTTATACTGTAGTCATGAAGTTTAATAATTACTTGTACTAATAGACTTCTGTTAGTAGCTTTCAAGTCTAGAGGGGTTGTTTCATTTGTGTTTTATTAACAACTGTGTGGTGGACTGAAAGTCTCCAATTAAGAGCGAACAGGATGTTTTCGTTTTGCTTGGTCAAATTAATCAAATATGAAATGGTAATAATTTTAAGGGGATCGTCCTTGGGTATCCTAAATAATAGTACGGCATTAGATGATTTTACAATTTAAACAGGATTTTGTCTTGCTCTAATGAGTTGGTTTTCAGAAAGGAAAATTAATCAGTCTGAGAATAAAGACAGGGACTCAGTATCAGAGACAGGCTCTGCTTCTTCCCAAACAGTATCTGTGTAATTACACAGGAAACAAGCTCTTTACTGTTTAATTAGCACAGCAAAGACAAGATGTAGATTTAGCCACAAACTCCTCACACTAGCCAAGTTCCACTCAGTCCAGAAAGTGTGATGGGAGTTTAACTGTGCTATTTTTGAGAGGCAGTTGCATTTGAACTTTGACAGAACACATATGTGTGTGTGCATATATATGTTTCAGTGATGACAAAAAGAGCCTGAGTCTCATAAACAACATAAGGTCTGGTCCACACTGCAGCTTATTCTGGCCAAGAACCACCCACTTAAGACAGGAGCAGACCAACATGTATTGATTATACCACAATAATTGTGCTGTCTAGTTGCAGACTAGAAAACAATAACGGTTTTATAATTTATGGCTGTTATTAATGGAAAGACTCAATGTAGTAAGCCATAAATCAAACTGAAATGCAGCTTATTTTCTGTGGATGCAGAATATGGCAATATGTCAGAAAGTTTAGAATCAATGATACTTTTGATTGGGTTTGTGTAACAGTCTAATTTAGTCACATATTCACATGGGCTAAACAGCACCTATTGTAAGTGACTGGAGCTATTTTATTCACCCAGCTCACGCTTGCTTAGGTCTCTTCATGAAAAACATCATTATAGGGAATGACTTCACAAATCAATAGGACTAACATGTGATTTCATTTGGTGGGGTGAAACACAGTCACATCAAGCTCCATCTGGCCTCAGACTAATGATGTGCTCATGACAGAACAATCTCTGATGGAGCGCTCGCTTTCAGCATTGTCCTCGCCTCTTTCTTTCCAGAAACACCCAGGACTCCACATACTAGTTAGTAGTAAGTTTGCTGCATGAAGGATTGTATTGCTTTTGTTGTCATTTAGCAAATCCTTTATATCTGAATCATGAAAAAATCAGTTTTTGTTCTTTCTACAAACATGCCATGACAGAATATTTTGATGAGTGTTTGGTGTCTATTTTTACTGCATCAAGCTGGGAAGCCACGCCCACTGTGACATCTCATTGGTCTAAATTCCTCCTGCTCATACAGAGTTTTTTACACTTTAAGTCTTCGTTATAGCATTATAAGCCATAAACCAAGGTGAATAAAAACAAGACAAACCTTTATTTGAAAAACAGGTAGACGGTGTACAGATTTAGTGAAGGAAAAACTACTATCCCATGAAGCACTGTGAATTAAATACAAAATTAAAATATGTAAAATATAAAACTATTTACTTATAGTTTAGAACAACAGTACACTCTCTGCACAGTATCATGGGTAATGCAATTTTTCATCACAAATTCCACTGTTAAAAGCAATTATTTTCAAAATAAGTCCAAATAACAGCTTTGACAAAAACATGTGCCACTAGTTAACAAGCTCAGAGCTCACACCAGGTCTGTTAGAGGTTTATACATTATTGTAAAAAAAAAGAAAAGAAATTTGCCTATTGAGAAAATGAAGTTGTTGCACTCTACTGCACATCAGTAATGATCTGATTGACTGTGATTGTCTCACAATGCGCAGCAGTTTCATGTGCAGTGTGGACAGACAAACTTCTTGTCAGTGAAAATTTGTTGCATCAGACCTAGTTAGGACACAGTGCTCTATGGCTGAAGGGCATTATGGAGATGATGATTTTTCTAACTCTGCAGTTCATCAGGTAATTTCAAATGTGATTGGGAAACTAGAAACTAAGAAAGCTCAAATCATAAGCCATTAGGCTGCCACCAGCACATTCTGTCATACCGCTGCAACCTGAATGAGCAGCTCATGAGCAAAAATTAGATTCACCTCCAATTAAAATCAAATTGGAATTTATAATGGTCATCAGTGTTTCAATACCCACGTCTGTTTATTTTGAGTAACTCAACTTGTGTTAAAAATAGAGAAAGAGAGAAGCTTGCAGTCATTTTGCATTTAATTTATCATTTAAGATATGAGAGGAATGTCATTGCCAATAATGAAATTTGAAATATGCCATGGGCACTCTAGATACATTTTGAGTAAAACGTCTCTTGTGTTATGATTAAAAATTAGCAATGGATATGTTCCTTGCAAAACTGCATTAAGTCAAAATGCCTATTGTTTCTTTTGAATGCCAAACCTTGACCCTTTAAACCAATCAGTTAAAGCGTAGTCACATTAGCAAAGTTTCAGCAAAACTGCTGGCAAAAAAGATCCAATATTGTCAATAGTGTAGTGATGTATGAAAGAAGTCACTTTCAAAGCCAAGCAGATTTCTGTTGGTCAACAGCCCTGTGTGGTAAATTTGCCAAATCTGCACTGGGAAAACTTTGTCCTAACAAGAAATTGCAGACTGTGTGGATTCGTACATACATAAAATCAGGAAAGACACCATATTTAATTGAAAACGGATGAAAACAAGGCTCTGAGGCTTTCAGACTTTTTTGCACTGTGTCCTAAAACATGCAAAAATAATTGTCAAAACTGTATGGATTTTTTTCTGAACGCTTTTTGAAAAGATGTTTCGTCAGCTAAACAACTGGCAATAGTACAATCCACTGAACAATATGGCACTACCCAGACTATTGAAAGGACTGAATTAATTCGCCAAATGGTAAATGTGATCACACCTTAAGTCGGTTAAAATGTGCGTGAGAATTAAAAAGGAAAAACATAAAGGACTCGAGCTGTTCAGAAACCAAGCTGCAAACACCTGAGACTGTGTCCCTGCTCTCCCCCTGAGGAGATCCTGTTAAAACAGATCATTAAAACCATGATGCACCACAAGAGGAAGGATGGAAGGATTGGGAAAGTGAAGGTGAGAGAAGCAAGAGATTCATTAACACAAAATACACAAAGATGTTAGGAGATATGGTGCTAGGCTATACAAACAAGGGACCGAGGTTGTGCTAGTGTATATGTATTTCATTTTGCTATAAATAAGTAAGTACACATGCATATAATTTTCTAAAATAAAATATAAATATTAGATTAAAAATGAAAAAAATTAAAAACTTAAAAACTTAAATGAAAACAAGAAGTTTAAATTGATATTCTGAAATAAAAAACAAAAACATAAAATATCAATTTAAAAAGACAAAAGATGTATGTATCAGAGCATTTTGCAAAAATCTCTTAAGTTGTATTCACTTGTATTATCCTAGTCCTGCTGCGATTATTTGATATAGTTGTTGGTTTAAATGTTAGTTTATAGTTCCAGCTTTAGAGCGGCTGCCGGTTTTACCTTGTCTCATTTGTCTAAACAGCAATAAGTGCAGATCATGACTACTTTGTTCTGGTCAGAGTGAGAATATTGGCTCCAGTGGTGATCCTTATTGTAATATTCCAAAATATTCTGAATGTGAGAGTCTGGATGCTTGTCTTAGCCTAGCACAGCAGTTTTCCTGACTTAAAGCTGGCAGCCTTTGACAAACAAAGTCTCTGTTTTCGGTGTATAAACAGGGAGTCAGTGCATGATGGATCCACTCATTAATCTTCAAGCATGTTCTTTTATTGATGCATACTCCAGGGACCCAATGTACAGTTTAAAAGGGGTCACGGGGAATTCAGGTGCAACTCAGGGCAAGTATGCATGCGTACTACACTTCTGACAACTTCTTTATAGTAAAAAGGCCTTTTTTTCAAGCTGACAAGGAGCAAGACACAATGAAAGAGACTTTTGTTTTATAGCATTGTCCTAGTATTTCGACATGCTGTTGTTTGCTTGTGCTCGTGAGGTATTTTTAGCTCTTATCATGACTCACTTCCCTTTGATAGTACTAAACCAAGAGCCAAAATAATTAAAACTGGGCTAATTCCTTATCTGACTAAACCCACATACTTTATCTCATGCAGGATGCCTGTAAGGTGCAAGTCAGAAATAGCCATAGAATTCCTTGTACCGCCACCAGCAGTACAAGTCTTCACGTTGAAAAATAAAGACCAGATTGTGCGTGCAAACAAAAGGTGACTGAACGATTCGGGACTCGCTCTTTATTCAAACGCACTGGCCCATTCAGAAGGTTTATGATGTAATGGAGAACACTGGACAATTGGAGAAGTGTACGCAATAACGCAATGAAGTGTGTAGACTGTACTATACATTTGCCTCACATGGGTTTGATTCACTGCAGCTGTTCTGCACAGTCATCTGCAATGTCCCTTATAGTAACAAGAAGAGCGAATATATAGATATAGAGAAGAAAAAATAAGACTGGCCTAAAAAATATGTCTATATTAAAAATTCTGTCTATATTACACACACACACAAATATAAACAAAATTATGTTTTTTAAATCAGATTTTAATGCATATTAGTGTATTGCAATTTCTGTGCTAATTCAAACTTGGTGCATTAAGATGCTCAGTAGCAGGTTGGACATTGCTGCCAGTAGTTTCTACATGTTCATTATGGATTGCCAGGGGCCTCCAAAGCCTCAAGCTGTGTGTCCTGACACTGTCAAATGAAGTTTAACACTTGGGCTCTTGGCGAATACAGCACAAGCTGACCACATAGGCCCCTGGGACCCATGGCGCATTTAGCAGTAGCTGAACACTTGGACCCGCGAGCCTTCCACACTTTCAGTGTGAGCTTACTATGATGGGACCCTGCTACTATTTTAGTCATCTAATGTTATTTTGCTAAAACAATGTAATTTAACAGTTAGCAGAACAAGGGGCAAGATCACGAGTTTACTATCATATATATTAGAGAACAAAATATAGCCTAGTGTTTTTTTCCCAGCACTGTAACTGTTTAGAAACGGGCTTTAAAGTGAAGCGTAAAAGCTCAGCCTTTCAGCAACTGCACTTACTGTCTCTTTGTTCCCGGCGACAGACAGGTGATGTACCTGATGCTCATGAATCTTTGCATGAAAAGTGAAAAATGCCCCCCAGTCTGAGACAAATGATTCCAAACAAATGCTGAGTGACAGTCAGTGGGCAGAAAATGACACACTGTGGGAGAGAAGAGAGAGAGACCTGCAGGAGACACACATGAGGAGAAAGACAAAATAAAAGTACAAGAGTGAAACAGAGAGAGAACAAGAGAAAGTGTGGGGGAGACTCACTCTCTGTCATTCGTTCACACTCTAGAGAATGGCTGCAGGGAGGAATGAGAGAGTACGATTCGTTTTTGTTTTACCTTTGATGGGTGAAAACGCTCGTTTTTACAAAGCAAAGGAACTGATTCTAGCACATCGGCTTTTCTCTTTCAGATCTTGTGGACAGTGTTTGAGAGTGTGTGTGTGCATATGTGTGCGCGTGTGTGAGGGCGAGCGTGAAAGTGTGTGTGTTAGCACTTCCACATGGCCTCCATGCAGGACGGGGTGAACTTCTCTGCTCATCCCTACGGCAAAGTACTGCTGCTGGGGGCCATCGCCGCCGCCTCAGCCTTCGTTGTCACCATCCTCATCGTCGTGCTATGTGTGGGCTGCCAGAGGTGAGTCGCACACACAAACACATGTGCTCATATATTAAATGCTCTGTCTGCTTGCCCTCTTTGGTTGGTTGGAGTTTCTTTAGTGGTTCGTTTGTGTTTTAGATTCATATTCTGGACCTTCTGCTTGTTTTAAACCTCAAACCTAAAATGCATCATGCTCATGCTGTTGTGGACATAATACCTTAAATCATGATGAGAGACTTCAACCATATAGCAACAACCTGGTAAACTTATACATGTAATATTGTTCTGTTCTATAACTATTTTGTTCCCAGCCCTTTGCATTTAATAAATTATAACACTAATAAATCTTAACCTCTGAAGCAGGTTTTTGAGTGAGATTTTCACCAGCATGTTCACACCGAGCTAGCATTCTCATATTTGTAACATTGTGCTTTGCACTGGAAATCTTCATATTGTCAACATTGCAGAAAATGCTCCTGCTACATATCCCACCGCTGCTGTGTGTATTTTCCAGGATGAAAGCCAGAGATCACCTGTCTTCAATCGTCACTGTAACTAAGGCCTTTAATAGAGCTTATTCAAAAATGTCATTGATGTTCACCCACGCCTCTTTCATGCTCACTGCGTAATGGTGGGGACGTCATTTTGACATGTCAGTGATGTTTAAACAGGAAGTAGCTGTTTTTTTCCCTTTTCCATCTGTCTCTCTTGTTCTACCAATGATAGTACAGAACGCTGCATGAATGCTAATGTCTCATTTTGTCAAAGCACATGATGCATCTGGTAGTGGGAGGACAAAGAAAAATATTAGAAGAATGAGACAAGACAAGAACAAGGGTTGAAGGAAACACATATGAGAAAGACATCGCAGGGAAAAAGTAAATGAGAAACGTAGAGAAAATGTTGGAGGTATTTTCACTTTTCTATGAGATATTACTAAGATAAGTTCTTAAGGTCAGGTTGCTGGAAAAATATTTATAGCTTCCAAATGAAACACTACAGTCTTAATAGTTCACAGAAAAATGTAGAAAACTGACACAGTGCACAAAACCAGCTGGAATGACAAATTAGTTAACAAATCAGACTGATCTAGTTCATAGTAAGTGTGCTTCCAATACAGATTGCAGATTTTTATGAGATTATATAAATGTTGATTAAAAAACCTTTTCATTAACCAATGTTACGCAAACTCAATTTTTTTTTTCCCGTCTCGTGCTAAGTCATAGTGATGGACATTGGTAGGTTTACATTTACTCCAGCCACTGCAGCAGCCATTTTTTTTATTTAAAGGAGACGTCACTATGACGTGGAGACGTGTATCTTTAGCAAAGCATTGTGGAAAGCCGCTTGTGGGACACTTCAGAACTGTGCTTGTATAAACACAAGCATTGACTAGAGTGGTCACAATCAGCTCCGCCGTAATGTACCGCAGATCCGTGCAGTGTAAATAAGGGGTTATCCAAGCAATAAAAGCTCCTAAATTTTACAGTGGCCATATATCTTGGAGGTTATATATAGCAGTTCTTGCAAATTTTTTCGTGATAGGACAATGACGATCTAACAGGCAGCAGGTGGGAGAGAGAGAGAGGGATGGGATCAGGTAAGGTCCACAAGGTGGGATTTGAATTTAGGACACCTGAAGCGTAACTGAGCCAGATGTTGGCACGCTATCCACAAGCAATTGGTGCCAACAGGGATTCACTTACTTAAGGATTCTTTTGTAGTGGTTACCAGACCACTGATGGGGAAGATTATACATTTTGGCCTATTTGTAATACAAAGCAAGCAAGAAATATGGTCTGATTAATAGTATGGGCCACTTTTATGATGCATTTCTAAAACTTGAAACCCCCATTTATTGTAACTACATGGTAAATCTATATATATATATTTTTTTAGGTGAACTGTCCCTTTCAAGGCCAAATTCAAGTTTATACTGTTGCTGTCCCTCAATGACCTTCCACATCTTTTATCACATTAATTAGATCTGAAATATTCAGTGTAGTTTATTTACTATGGGTTTGAAAAGCTGTACTTGTATATATGTATTTCAAAAAGTTTTCGAGAAGGCTAGATGTTCTTGTGTGATATTATACTAATGTTTTTTATTCGGTTATGTCTTAAAAAACAAATATCAGTGATTCATGGGAATCTCTGTAATAGCTTTAGTACTTTACAAAATCTACTTTGTATCCATTTTGCTCTGCTGGTCGGCAGATTTCAGATACCTACACTGTTCCTGTAATCTTATCAAAGCAATGCAAGCAATCAGAAGGGAACGACTGACATGTTTTTTTTCCAAGAATAAACAGATGTCTGGTCAAATTTGGCTGAACATTCCGGGCAATGGGTCTGGATCAGGGCCCTGTGTATGTGTGAAAGAGAAAAGTTTAGATTTTTGAGTCACTGACAGGCAAGACTGTGCACTTTTTGTCTTTGCAAGAAGAAAATAATCCTCAGCATCCATTTAGCTATTTTAGTGATGTTTGAATTGTATTATGTTGATTGTTTGATTGATTTTCTTTGTGGCTGAGTTTTGGCCTGAACATCATTGTGCTGTAGTTACTCAGAGGCTTGTTAATCATCCAGTGAAAGCCTTCTGTTGTTTCAAATGCCAATCTGGACTCATTTAGAGGACAGTGCATCTTGAAAGCACTCGCACGGTTACTTCTGATCAAATGACTTCACTCAAACAGTTTATAAAAAACAACTTCCTTGAATCCTTCGAGTAGCCTAATTGAATTGAAATTTTCTTTCTGCGCAAGATAAACAGTTGGAGTTACAAAAGTAAATTGAATCAGGGGCTCAAATGAGTCAGCGCATTCAGTCTTCATAAATCACTGGATAAACGGAGCATTTGAAGTTTAAACCTAACGTTTTAAAATTTTTGATTTGGAGCAGTGTGGTTTACATCAAGCTGATTGTGTCTTGTAGGAAGGGGAAGACGCACAATGGCCCCGGAGAGGAAAGGAAGCACAGGCTCATGGACATGGTGAGCATTTTTAAGTCTGCATTTTGTTTTTTTATATTTTCTCATTGGGTGTCATTCACTAATGATTGGACACAGCTTGTATACAACCATTTCTCAAACATATCTTCATCCATTAAGTTATCTGTTACCATATGCACACACTATATATAGCCTATTTCTCTTCAGTTTGGCGCCAGTTGGTGTTTTTTAAAAAATGTCATGCTCCGATTGTTTTGATTTATTTACATCCAAATTATAATTGCAGATTTTAGTGTCACATGATCCTTTAAAATTCATCCGAACATGCAGGAAAAATTCTTATGATCAATGTTGCGGCATATATTTTTAACTTTCAGGATTCAGGATTTAAAATACAAAGTATAACATTTATTGTAAATAGAACTCTTCTATAATATTATTTGTTTACGGTCACTTCTGAGCAATTTAATGTGTCCTTGCTTACTGGAAAAAAAAAATTTAAACCGAGAGAAAGGATAACTTGAAATCATTTTAAGGCAGAAACCTTATGGATGAATCACGATTTCTGCATGAAAACATTCTCAGGTTTCCATGCACAATTACGTGTGTATGCATTGCTAGTGAATGAAACCCATTCTTCTTCTTCTAAATCATTTCCCTCTTTTTCTCTGTGTTTTCTAAGGAAACCAGGTCTGGGCTCAGTTCCATGTCAGTTCAGGCAGTTCATGGTTTTGTTTTAGGATTTAAATTCTTCCCTCACACTAGTTACAAATTGAAGGCTCCTCCTGATTTTAATTAATCTTCTTAATCGGCTCAGTGGAAATAGATCTGGCCTAAACTTTGAATGGATCTCTTAAGCTTTGAATCTAAAACAAAAGGATTTGGCCCATTTCACTATTTTAGCATCCCACGTTGTGTATGCCATCCTAACGTAGATGTACTTTTTGTCACCCAGAACATTCCTCAGCTGATTTTATCTTGGATATCAAGCAAGTGATGGTGATGCAACATAGTACACAATAATATAAATAACATAAAGTAATAATTTCAAACTTGCTTAACCCAACAATACACCCAATGAAGGCTGAATAAGAAAATGACATTTTTTGGTTATTGTATTGGTTAAGCTGTTTTAATCAAATACATTTTAAGCAGTTTTTCTGTGCATCTGTTTTCAGAGTATACTGCGACAGTCCAAGCTGACCTCCATCAGTAAGTCAGACACCAAGCTTCATGAGATGAACAGATTCAACTGCAATGGCAAGAGTATGTACTGTACAATCACATCTCTTAAAACTTAATAGCCTCTAGTTCCTCACATATACCTGCAGTTTGGGGGGAAGGTCTGAGCATGGTACCAGCTATGTTCCAGGAGTTTCCATAGGGGCTATTAGTAGATATCTATCTATATCTATAGTGATTGGCATGTGTCTGCTGCCCTTTGCCTCTGCAGTTTCGAGCAAATCTTTTTATTGTCTCTTTGAAAAAAACAATGGCTTTGCTTCTCAGATTTTAGCTTATGTCATGGTGCTCTTTGTAGAATCTTCTAAGAAGAACCGTCCCGCCAGTATGGATCTGCTCCTACTTCCTAGCCGTCGATCAAATTCCGACCTGCGTTCTCAAGGCCGCCAGCTGCCTCAGCTCCCCTCTGGTGAGGATGGGGAACACACGTACGCCGAGGTGGGCCGCCGCTCTTCTCCCACACGTGGGTCTGAGGATGCCCGCTATGGCGTTGGAGGTCGAGCTGGAGAGACGGACACACCCGCCCCACCGGCGGTCCCTGCTAATACCCCTGCTCCACCAGATCCCGATGGGGACTGCTTGGAGGGCGGGCTTCCCGAGCCAGAGACCCTCCCCCAAGTGGTAAACACGCCCCCTCAACCGCAGGAAACAGTGGAGTACGCCTGTATCAGAAAGGTTCGGAGAGTGGACAAAGCAGCCCAGAAGAGGGACAACGGGACGGAGACAGAGGAGGGGCTTGGACAACAACAACGACACAGCAGTGGGGATATTCGACATGCCCCGCCCACTCACCCAGCCCCGCCTCCAACACACCCACACAGTCAGAAGATTCCTCGGAAAAACATGGAGGCCTTCAATGTTCCAACTTTCCCTAAGGTATCTATCTATCTATATATCTGTCCGTAGGACCTATAAAGCTTCACAATCTTTTTCAAAACCTTCAAACAAGATTAACGTTCACAGTTTCAATTCATTTCAAACATATTTATGAAAATTTCGTACGTTTTTTTTGAAAATTCTGTATCCTGTTTGGTGCTGCAGTTCAAATTTAATTCAAATTGTGTAATTCAGAAACATTAATTTAATGGGCATTTTCCAATTCCATCTAAATGGCGCACTTCACAGTGCTTGTGTAATTCAGTAATTCATAGCACTGCAACCACAGGGATTTAGCTCAGGCTACAAATGTTGTTGCTGATGGAAACTATTTGTCCTTTCATGACTACTAAAAGCCTTCGACTCGCTGTAATTTGCGATTGTGCTTTAAAATGTCTTAAAATGCAACATCATCAATAGAATGTCTTCCCCTATTTTTGTGTGCCTCAGCACTAGTGTGGACTTAAAGTGGATCTGCAGTTAAGTCCACTGCAAGTGTACTTCATTATTTTCTCTGTGAGAACACTGTCCAAATCAATGATATTTGCGAACATTTAGTGGTTCATACACAGCATTCGGGGTGTTGCACACTCACAGGCACTCCACTATGAAGATGATGCAACCAGCGGAAATGCGAAGGGAAACCTCTCAATCACTGAAACCCAGGCAAACAGCCAGACCCAGAACATGGGCCAGTTTTAATGGAAGACAAACGAAAGAAGCTACAACAACATGCTAATCCCTGCCTTAAAAATGGCACTGTGACACACCCCATTGCCCACCTTCCGACTCCCCTGCATAACAATGAGGCGAAAATGCACAGCAAGCATCAGCCTGTTCCCTCACACCAGAGTACAGGAAACACATTAAGCTCAATATCATTAGATGCAGAAGATGGTTAGACATGAGGGCAGGCATTAAGAGGGGGTCGGTAGCCTGATTGTGCTACATAAGCTTATTTATGTCTGTGAAATCTATCTGTCTATCATATAACTTTCTATCTGTCTGTCTAATATTTAATCAAACTATTATCCAATGTTCTATTAATCAAACATTAATTTGTAAACAGTATGTTTTCTTTTTTTCAATATAATAGAAGTAAATGATAGAATTGGTTGATTCTGTTTACAAAACCAGTCCGAATGCTTTGGACTCATCTAGTTCTTGGATGTCAGTTTTATGAGTGACTAATCTGTTTCTCACACAAAGACATCAAGAAGGCTGAATATTTCACACAGATTGCATGGACAATTTTTTATGGTATTTTCAAGCTGCTTTTGCATTTTGAAAGACCCTTTAGTCTTCCACAGAAGAAATAAACTCGTATTGATTTTAAACAACATGAGGGTGAGTAAATGATTGCAGAATTAATTTTATGGGTAAATAATTTGTTTAAAACTACTGCTTTAAATCCCTGAACTTCCCTTGGAGGGCACTGTTGATGCTGTTTCATGATGCTGTTCTACTCAGCCCTATTCTCCTGTGTATATTGTTTAAGATGGTCCTTAAAAGGTAATATAATATTTATTCTAGTCTATTGTTTTTAATGCACCAGGAGGCAGTGTTTATGGGAAATGGAGAACAGTACATATGGAAACCTCCGGAAGACGATGACATCATATTCCAGCACAAGCAGATGGGTATTCTGAGCTCTCATGCGGGAGAGAATATGGCAGCATCTGCAGCAGGGGTGAGTGTGCATTTAGTTTCTGTATTTTTCATTCTATGTGGCAAAAATGTCTTCCAGGTATTATACATTCTTAAAACTATTTCAGAGTAAACCAGAAGCAGCTGTAAACTCACAAATGTGTATATCAGACAGCAAAAACTTTTGGAAAATAAAATATATACACAGATTTTCCACTCATGAATATGTTTCAGATGGTTTTCTCTGTTATCATGTAGATCACAGAGATGTATTCGAAAGTCTGCAAACCAGGCAAAAAGAAGCGAGGCATGCCTGGCTCGCCCACCGCCACGAGGGACATCAGCGGCTTTAGGACCTTGGCTCGAGGTGACCGCGGTGAGCGTGACGGGGGTTTCAGCGTAGTAGTCAAACCCCAGACGTGGGCCCCACAGGAGGGCAAAGGCACGAGACCGCCACCTGGCTGCATGGAGGATCACTGCTATGAAGCCATCAGCACTGAGGAAACAGACCTGGCTTACGAGACCATGGAGGGAGGGGGAGGCTGGAGGCGTGACAGGCCTCCGCCCAATGCTAGTGCCACCTTGCGGCCCAAGCGGAAGCGACCCCAGCAACCCTTGCAACAACCACCGCCACCCCCTCCGCCCCCCCAGCAGACCCCCAAACTGCAGCATCTCCCAGCTAAAACAATGCTGATTCCCGGGGAGAGCTTGTACGAGAGCATCCCTGACCTGAAGCAGGGCTCAGCCACCTCCAGCACAACCACCATCTTTACTTTTAATGACGGCATGGAGATGTATGTCACTGGCCTGTAGGGGGCGCTCTAGGGAAGGGAACTTTCCTCTCTTGGGGCTTGAATCTTGAATGGGGACACGTAAGCGTGTCGTAACCCAATGGGACACACGCATTGTGCCACTGCTATATATTTTAAATGGGTTCCAAGTATTAGTTGAGCATTAATTGAGTTTTGTAAGTCTAGTTAAAGGTCAGTATTCTCGCAGCACAAAACGATAGAATGCTTACGTGAAAATCCGAACTAAATGATTTTGCCTATTCACATGCCTCCATAACGAAGAAGAAAAATAGTCACCAGCCACGACATCACAACATATCACACCCAACAGTAGCATTCCTATAGAGGAAATTCTTGTTTTTTGTCATTACATGTTGTAGTTAAGGACAGAGTGACCATCGGAATTGCGGGTCAAAATTGTATTTGATGCCTAGAAAATCCCAAAGTAGAACAAACAGAGCACAAGTCTATTACAGAAGTAACTTATTAAGAAGCACAGTTTAATTGTGTTCCTGTGGCCCTCTGAAAAGAAGAAAAAATGATTTGGCAAAGTACTAAAAAAATTAAAAAATAATGGATATACAGAAATTGAACATTATTAGAAAGCCAATCAAAAGCTATTGCCAAGCAAAATATCATATATTGACAAAAGCCTTTATTTAATCTGTTCAGAGAAGAGATGATCCTATGTAAAATGGCTAAAAGCTATTTATTGCCTAAGAGCTTTAGGAAACACATGGCCCTATTTTTGTAAAGTCAAAGCCTCTATTTATGTAAAACATTAATCAGAATTTCAGAGCTAAAATAAAGATCCTAATTCGATTGGTTAAACAGATCCTGTACGCCAAGAAAGTATTTTCTTATTAAGCACAAATATCTCATGCCTAGCATGTTGTCTGTCTGAGACGGTGCCCTTCTGAAATTGAAGCGTACTAGATTTAAAATCTGTTAAAAGTAATAGATGGTAAAATGCAATTGTCAATAAAGCAAGATCATAGAGAGAATTAGCAAAAGCTCAGGGACAGTGAACAAAAATATTAAATAATTGCACACAAAATGTTATGACATATCTCACAAGAGACCCCCCCCAATGTCTTTTCATGTTATTTTTTTTGTTTTGGTCACACATCAATTCAAACTGTCACATAAGTCACCACAGCACTTCAATGCGGTAAAGTAAGTGTTTTCTTTGTCAATACTGTTTATGCACTTTGCCTGATTAAAAAGATGCATGCTTTCAAGAAAAAAATGCCCTTGTAAAGGGATTAAAAAAAGAATAGAAAAGAAAAGAAAAGAAAGAAAAGTGAAACTATCACTGTCGTGTGGTATCATAGAATGGTTTATTTCTTGCTGTTGTCGGTGGATTGTTTGATTTATACGCCTTTTTCTTCAGCTGAGAAAGAGCACAAAGTGAATCGCTTCAGGACTGAGGGAGACCAATGAGGACTCGAGGAGGACTCTCTAAATAAAAAAACTGGACAGTTAGGAATATAACACAATTGGTCAGAAGAAATGTATCATAGACAATCCCTTTCCTCCATCATTTCAGAAGCAGTCAGGATGTCCATGTATGTCCAGATCAGATTGAATGGAATAACATACATTAGATTGCTGCAAAAAATCTCATATATGTTACATGAAAGTAATGGGAGATTTAAAAAAAAAAAGAAAAAAAGAAATTTAAAGCGATTTAAAGTTAGTGTATGTCGCCCTGTAAGTCTATGGGAGGGGGGTTTGGGATTTTATGGCCAGATAGTGACAAGTTTCACCAGTGGACAATGTCAAATATCTATGATATGTGGACTATAGCCGCTGTCTCTTGGTGTCTTTGAATCTGATGCTAATGTGATCTGGATTAAATTATCCCAAATGGGGCACACAAAAAGGGGCTCAGGTCAACTAAATATAATCAAAGCACTTGTGTAAGCCCTTGTTGCTATCAAACGTCGGTGCAATGTTGTAAATATGTTACAAGAAGAATTACAGAAGAAAATGGGGGAAGGGAATTTGCTCTTGGTGTTCCTGAAAGTATTTGTTTCTTTCTGGTTGTCCTTTTGGAATGATTTTTCTGGTGAAAAATTATCTCAGCAGTATCTCTGTAAGTTTTGATTATGTGCTTTGGGATTTTTTTTGTTTTGTTTTGTTTTCCACATCATTTTAGCTATACTGTGTATCTCAAAGACCAGTTGAGTTTAGTGTGGCAGCTAATGTTGTGCGTTTGCTTATCAAACAACAGGGTGGTGTGTATTAAAGCTGTGTAATTAAGTACTAATGTGCAAAAGATTGTAATGTTTTTATATCAAAATGACTATTCATAAAATGTCGGGTCAAGTTTATACTTTTTTAAATAAAGTAGCACTTCAAAAAACACAAAGCATATAGCATTTACATAGTATTTTCTCACTCACAATAAGCCATTTTTTAAACCTCTAAAGAGACAATACCACTAAGTGCTCAGACAATCCAATCTCACAGAAAAAAGGCTACAATTGTACAGGGGGGCAATAATATTTGAATTTGTATTATGCAGTCTGTATGAAAATGTACAATTTTGAAAAAAGCAAGCATGAAGGTTTGCCTCGAACCAACCTCTAAATCTAATTAGCAGATCATATGAAAACTTTGTAAGAATTCATGTGGGTTATACGCAGTTTGAAGTATATGCCTTGAGATTGTGGTGGACACTTACAGGAACTTTATTTTGGTTAACACTAGTAGTAGTAGTTCTATCATGACATGAACTTTTAGAGAGATGTACTAAGCACTGCTAATGTTTTTGGTCTTGGTTCACACAATCCACAACATGCTGCTGTAAGCATGTAAATACGGCTGCTGCGTATACATCATGTATAAAATAACCCCCATACATAGCATACGTGAATTACCCCAGAGCAGATTTACACAGGTGGAGCTGGGGAAGGTGGAGGCAATCTGAAGCACACTGCAATTGCTACAGGAAGAAAGATGCATTTATTCTCATTTTATTCCGATATCAGATGTTTTGTTGTTCAGAAAAAAAAGGAGAAAAAGAAACGAACCGATTTTTTTGCTACTTGTTTACAGTAAATATTTATCTCTGGGGACAACTCGATGGCAAAAAAACAACTAAACCGGAAATATTTCTTAGTCCAGTGTTTATAAGGTTATTTAATGGATTTTTACAGCAACAAAGATGTTTAGAGATGTGAGATCTCGCATAGGCAAGTCTTGCTCCTCTGACTTACTGACTCAGAAAAGAAACAGATGTGTGCCTGTGTTAGATTTGCATTTTGTGATGTCTGTAGGCATCGATGCAAAAGGTTCACCAAATATTCCAGAGGACATTTCTCATTCTAAATCTGGATGTGATTAGGCTCTGATTAAACCGGCTTTGATTCGTTTATACACTCAGGTAGATGAGGGATTGCATTAGAGTTCTTTGTTTACCCTAATTAGCCATTGAAGCTGCAGTCACATCAGCCTTTCACTGTGGTACATGCTGTTCCTATGACAACTGCCTCACTGTCATGGTATGGTATTTAAGAATTCCCCTCCATTGAGACAAAATCTCATCGCATTTCACAGTAAGATTACATTACAAAACAGATGAAGGTCATAGGATTTATTATTTCTTTGTAAATTTCATTCAAATCCTCTAACAGGACATATGAACCCGTGTTAGTAAAAGTGTAACCTGTTTTCCTACCTCTCTTACTGTGTCCCAGTGTGTGTTTATGTGTGAGAGTGTCACAAGCTTGCATCTGACTCTGCTCTGGAAAAAAAAAATAGGTCATCCTTAAAACAAAAAGGGTGCAGTCAACATAGCAACCGTCTGCTGTTTTTTTATTGGCTGACTTGTTTCCATAGTAACATGTTAACCTTGAGGCTGCAGTCGCAGACCAGTTTGTTGTCTAGGCGAATCCAGCATGTATGAGGAGCTCTGCTAAGTCAAGATGTCACCCATATTTCAGAGCACCGGGAAAAGGGTCTGAACGTTGTAGCAACCTAGTGAGAGCGCAACGTAGTCTCCATAGCAGTCTACACAATGTCAGCTCTGTACATTTCCTGTGAAAAAGAGTTCGTGTTAATAAGCATTTTGAAATCAGGTTATTTCTCATACTTTGTAACATGCGTTGTTCTGGCAATGTGGAGAGTGGTTAAATTGACAATGCAGTGTTTTCAAACTTTTCATGCCTTATGTTCTCCCAGAGCCCCGTCAATAAAAAACAAGTGCTGTTTGTCTTTGAAGCTGCAGTCCGTAACTTTTGGCAGTCTAACGGTTAAAAAACAGAACCGTGTGCGTCTTGTGGTAGAGCCATTGTAGCTGGATCTAAGTTGTAAGTTTAAACTATTCAAAAGCAGTGGTATTACTACCTCTCTGTTGACAATTGTAACAGTTTTCCAGTTGCTATTTTATCAAAAAACTTGATTGAATCGCGTACATATTTGATAATTAACGTAATAAAATCAAAATATTCTTCTCTCGCACATATGGGAGAGTACAACGACGCACTACGAAACCTTTCGAATAACTGAAATAGGTTAGTGAAATGATACTGGACTGTTATGCAGTCGACTTCATAGCTGTGGGATTACTGGAAAACATGTTTTTTTTTTTTTCCAAATGCAGAGGGTCAGATTCTGTCCTTTAAAAACACATCTTCCATCAAGTTAAAATGTTAAATTAGTTTTTTGGTTAATTTAAGCCAAATATTCAAGGTTAAAACAGTGGTAAGACAGTCCGATCTCAAAAGGACTTAATCATGCCTATCTTTTCTAACATTCTATGACTTTTTTCTTATTACAACTTCCACTTATCTCTACATTCTTCCTGTATTTGGTTGTTCATTATTCCATTCATTCCGTTTTTATTTCATCTTAGTGAAGACCCCTTCACCTTCACCCAGAGGTATCTAGTATATGTGCAATTGTCTTCTCAGAGGGTTCTCAACAAAAACATCTCGACTCCAGTCACTATTCTATTAAGCTGCTAAGGACATGGCTAGGTCAAGGTCTTCTTAAGATGTTTTATTAAGATTGTAGAAACATTTAAGCTCAACTGCCTCCTGAATGAAAAACAAATCGTCCCCAAATGCATTTTAGCTCCATAGTTGGATTGTGAATGTCCTTACTAAACCTGCAAAATCACAATGAGACAAGGAGGAGTGAAGTACTGCCCCCTGGTGGTAATGCTGCAGCAGCACATGTGGAAAAAACAAACTTCAAGCATGATGGAACAGAACCTTCTCTTGAAACTGTAAAAATTATGTTGAATTGAGGGAAATAAACAATGCATTTAAATAAATAAGGCATTATCAAGTGTTTAAAAAAACAAAAATCTGTAAAACCAATAAACAGCCAAATGGGTGCAGCCATCAATTCATTTGTATTTTTATACAAATGTAAAAACTAATATTTACAAATATACAAACATTTCTAGTTTGAATATTTTGAACTATCGTGACAGTGCTGAAGGAACAAACAGTGCCCCAGAATAAGATATTTAATGCAACATATTGTTTACTGCTAAAAACAGTTTACTGATTTTGATCCTTTCATAAAAATACAGTCATAAAATGAAGTGCTAAAAACACTGCACCTCATAAGTGTGCTTTCAGATCTATTTTTTGTTCCTGGCTGGTTTTATGAAATTACAGTAAGTGTAGATCCTTTCTAGTCACAACTTCCGGAATCGCTTAAACAACGGGTCAAACGTCTGATGAGCAGCTATGTGGTGCTTGCTGTTCTTCATCACTCCATGATGAAGACCCATCTGTCCCAAAGTAACGGTCCCCAAAGTCTCCTTTAACGACAGCAAATATACACCCTCAAGATTTCAGTACATAGTGCAAGGTTGGTTTTATTCTTATATTTAGATGCACTACCAAGATTGTGGGTCTGTCTGACGTTTGGTCACATTTGACAATAAGGTTCTATTAGTTAACATTACTTCATGCATTGACTAACATTAACTAACAATAAAAAATGCATTTGTTAAAATTGGTCAATAAAATACAACTGTTAATTGTTAGTTTATATTAGTCCATTAAACATGATTTAATAATGTACTAGTAAAGGCTGAATTTAGAGTTAGTTACTCAAAAGTGAGAATGCTGAAATCAATTGCTCACCCTCATGTCATTCCAAACCCATAAAGACCTTTATTGATCTTCAGAATGCAACTTAACGTATGTGCGTGCTATGATCTATGCTTCTGGGCCTTGAACGATGTAGTTGTGTTGCTGTCTATAGAGGGTCAGAAAGTCTACGGATTTTATAAAAACAAATCTTCATTTGTCATAGGCGTTTGAAACGACATGAGGGCGAGTAATTAATGACAGAATTTTTATTATTGGGTGAACTGTCCAATTACGATATAAAATCATTTTTATTGTTAATTTCTGCTAACAAATGTAAATGTTGTAAATGTAAAGTCATCTCTTATGCTTACACATGATGAATTTAATTGGTCAAGAACACGGTAAAACAGAAATACTGGAATATTATTACAGTTTAAAATAAGAGTTTATATTTTAAAATGTAAATTCTTTTTAGAAATTAATCTACAGTAATTTGCTTCTCAATAGAATTTTAGTTATTTTAAAGTCATTTTTTTAATTTGTAAATGTCTTTACTGACACTTTTACATCCTAATGGAATAAAAGTATTAATTTCTTTATATCAGGGCTGGCGTCCAGCAAAGGTTTAGCTCCGACTTGCCTCAACACACCTGCATGGATGTTTCTAACATGTGTAGTAAGAGCTTGATTAGCTGCTTCAGGTGTGTTTAATCAGGGTTGGAGCTAATCTCTGCAGGACACCCACCCTCCAGGACCACGTTTGGACAGCCCTGCTTTATATATATATACATATATATATATACAAATATATATATATATATATATATATATATGCTATATATAAAAAAAATACTGGCCACAAATTTTTGAACGGTACTTTATCTATGTAAGGAAAACTCACCGATGCCTGGAATGACATGAAGGAGGTCATCTAGACTCTTGTCCACAGCAGTGGTGATGATTTTGACACGAGGGAAAGCGTAAGCCACTGAGTGAACACCCAACTCCGCCATCAGCAGAGACACCAACACAATCTTGTCTTCCTGGACATCATGGTCCTGTATATACACATACTGACATTCAACAAATGTATCATTTTTGCAATTAATTGTGGCACCTGATAACTTTATTGCCAGAGAAACTGTGTGGACCGTACTGCCATTCAGGGTTTGTGCTGTTTGTTTGTACGCAGTGAAATGAATGAGCTCGATAGCCACATACCAGCAACACCCTCACTGCCATCATGGCTGCCGCTCCTGTGGAAACGGTGCTGTCCATCAATATCACATGGTCCTCACTGATGTCTCTGGGCAGTCGCAGGTAGTGCAGCTAAATGGAGGGGGGGGGGGAGAGTCTTAGTTACCACGGAAACGAAGTGAGAAAGAGGGAACCACAGCCACCAAAAAGAACGAAACTGAGGAGTCAGGAGATCTCTGTTACCACGGAGACAGAGACCAACAGGCAAAAGGGACATATACGGTTTGAGAAGAGCAGAGAAAATAACATTCAATTTTTCCTCTAGAAAGTTGCTATTATTAGTCAGACTGGGATTTATTAGTAAGGTCTTTCTTATAAGAAGGCTTCATTGCATTTTCAGTCTGTTACTGATATTGTGTGCAATGATTTGAGGCCTGTTTTACCTCTGGTTCTCCTGAATCCAGATTAGTCTGGATCAGAATCTTTCCAATACGGACGTCTTTGCACACGGCTCTCAAAGCAGGTTCCATGGTCTCCCCGGCCTGGAGAACGGACACCCCTGTGATCTAGGAGATAGAAGGACAGGTGCTGCTTTAAAACCAATATGATTCCATTCAACTTCATGAAAAAAAACGTAATTGTTTTATCACTGAAAATGAACAGACACACAAATTTACCCCTTTCCCACTAAATCTGCGGCCCTCATACTCTTGGCCTTGCGGTGTCTGGACTAAACAGGCCTGTAAAAAGGATGGATAATTGTGTGATGATACACAGAATACAGTTGAGAAGAAAAAGGTTTTGCTCTGTATTCATTAAAAGGGACGACAAAGGTTCATCCAAATATTTATATCAAGGCAGTCATATTCACATGAATACTTCACCATAAAACATTTATTTATCATATTCATTTTAAAAAGTAACAGGCAAATTTTGTAAGATTAATTATAAGAAGTGAAAAATAAAGTGATTAAATACGCCAACAGACTTGTATGCTGATTAATTAGCTGGCATTTAATGTAATTAAATAATTAAATTTTATAATCATATAAGGTTTATTCATTGAAATTAGTTTAAATTTATTACCTTTCATGTCATGTAATTCATTCAAATAAAAAATGTAGTTACATACTGTAGTGTGTGTAATTATTGCTATTCATTGATTAATTAACAGGCATAATTAATTCAATATTTTTTTTTATATATATGTGATTATTAGAAATTAATTTGATTAACTGGCATTTAATGTAATTAAATTAAATGACATTTTATTAATATATGTGTGACTAATTGCTACTCATTTGATTAATTAATTGGCATATATAGTTAACTCAATTTAAAATGATATTGCTATATGTGTATTTATTACCAATTAATTTAATTAGTAACTGACAGCCCATGTAATTCATCTCATTAACATTTCAGTCAAGCCATAGTTAAAGTTTAAATCTTTAATTCAGCTTTGATCATGCAATAATATCAAACTTTCAGTAAAAAAAGAGACACTGAGTGGCATACACACACAGAAAAACACCCACACACCTTGGACGGCAAGAAAGACAGCGCATGTTCAATAAGCAACCGCATCAGTCTCTTTGAGTAGAAGATGAACTCGTCACGGCTGGTGTCTTTGTTCCTAAAAACAAACAGAAAAATTGAGGAGGAGTACATAAAAGACGCAGAGAATAGAGTAACGCAGGCCAGTGAGTCATTAGCCTGATTCACACATGTGAGGAATTCTGAATGGCAGCCGGAACAGATGAATGGATTCCAAAACACATCTCAACAACGAGCATTAACATTTAAAAGTAGGATTTCTTTTGATGTGCTTCAGAGAACGGATTCATATGACACTCACCTGATGATGGTGTGGAGACCGCGGACCTGCGGTGTGTCTTCCAACACGCTTAGAGTCTGAGGAAGCGGCTGGGACTGATGGGCCGTGGCCAGGAGTGCCCTGTGTGTGTGTGTGTGTTTATGAAAGAGCAGAGACAAAAACCAAATCCGCACCGTCAAAGAGAAAAAGATAATACAATTATCAATGAAAGCAACTTGTACACTTGTCCATGACATTTCTATGACTAAGTCTCTAAAGGATCTATGTAAGCAGTTTAAATTAATTTGAAAACACAACTATGGTTTACAGAACTGTGATGCACAAACATACGTAAAAGAACAATTATATATGTATAGCTCGGGGAAGGATAGTTGTCACCCTTTTTACTCCAAATTTTAAAAAAAGTTTTTTTTACCGGCTGTAAATTTGTGTTTATGTATGAGGGTGCGTGTGAGAAAGAGGAAAACTTCTCTACCTGACACTAATCTCACGCTGCAGAGAGAATGCATGCAATAGAACAGAGATGATAGATCGGTGAAAAACAGTGAAAGAGAAAGAATGCGGCTGAGAGAGTGACAGAGTCTTGAGGAAGTACCACCAGTTTATCTAATTTTCCCCATATCCACAGGCAGAGGGCGCCGTTTATGTTTGTTTTGTGTAGAAATGTGAAGAAAGCCGAAGCTAAAGAAGAATCTTTAATCTATTCAATATGCCACACAAGAATTTGGCGTATTTTAAAATTGTATTTCACTGGAATGCTTGTTCTGTAATACTTTACCTATTGTATATTCTACTAATGATTAAGTGTTAAAAGCGTTTTTTTCCTTTGTGAAAGGAAACAGTTTTTCACCACAACCAAACAGTGATTTTTAAGTCAGAATGTTAAATTGAACACAACAGTAAAATATTTAATTTATGTATTGGAAAGGAATATTTAGAGTTTTTGTGTAATATGGAAAAGAGCTATTGGACTATTTTTGATTGGTCACAGAGATTTTTTTTTTTGACATGACTTGTTTAGGGCGGACTACCAGTGTAGTCCACAAAAAATAGGCTCATGGCCTCTCCTGGTCTGTAAGAATCCATAAGAATAGTTCACAGGATCTTTTTCACTCACCTCTTCTAGCTGGCTGTGAACATGTTGAACGATCAGGTCAATAGCCACCATGTTACCGCCACCTGTGTGTGAATGAGAGAAAATAATAAATAACGGTAGCATTTGCAAACAGCAATTATTCACTGCACCAATGCATGTGTGCTGAACTCACCACGCGGCACTACAATGTCTGCAAGTCTCATGGTGGGTTCAATGTATTGCTCGAAGGCTGGTTTTACAAATTTATTATATTGTTTAATGACTCCTTCAATGTCCCGGCCTCTCTCTGTGATGTCCCTCCTTAGCCGCCGTACCAGCCGGATATCTGAATCTGTATCTACAAAAATCTTCATGTCCATCAGCTTAAAAAAAAAAGGAGAAGAAATCTCATACTTTCAGTTGTAGGATACAGCGACATATATTTTTACACTCAAACCAAAGTGATCAATATTAGTAATTACTTTAGTAAAGAATATAATCTAAATAGGACAAAAACTGCACAGTTCAAATGCACTGATTTTGTCAACTTCTAGAAGCACATTAGCATATAGATTTATTGCTATTCTAGTCGAAATGGGCTAAAACCCATAAAAGTCACATTTTTATTTTTATGCGATGTTATTAAGATGGATTTGTGATAATGGTCCTTCTAAATCTCTCTTACTTGCTTGCTTTGAATTTTTATCTGCATTTACTAAACATTCAAAAACCGAAACATTTCATCATACCTGCAAGAGCTCTTTGTCTGCAAAGGACAAGATGCCTTCAAAGATAATGACGCTGGCACCGTAAACATTTTTCTGAAAGAGTATGAAATGAAAACGGAAAGACCATCAAACAAACTGAAATCTTTTCCAAGCCATCACTATTATAAATTATGACTGTATCTGTGGTATATATATTTTTTAATATACTTCTGGAAAATATGTGAAACATCTGCCACACACTCTCACCCAGTCTTTCTGGCGTCCATGTGTAGTGAAGTCATAGACTGGGATTTTTACACTTTTTCCCTGCTTAAGTTTCCGAAGCGTGGTCACAAGCAGCTCAAAGTCAAAAGCTCCAGGATGGTCAAAGTTATAGTCGTTATGGGCAGCCAGAGCTTGTTCCTCTGGAGACAGAACCTGCAGATGGGTAACATAAAGGTTGCATGTTTGATCACTGGTGGGGGCGACACAGACATTGGAAAGATCACAATCCTGCCCTACCACCATATGTGCTTTAACAACAATGCAAGGGATGCTATTATATTCTGATCACATAAACCACGGCTGTTGTTAGTATATTAGCATTAGGAAAAACTTGTTAGGGGCTACATAAAATAAAAAAGTCATAGTTTGTCTCAATATGAATTATGAGTAAAAATATGAGTAAAAATATGAGTAACACAAAATGTGAAATAAGTTAAATAAAACATACCAGTGTAATCTGATTTTTGATTGAATGATTTTGAAGAGTCAGTTACTTTTAGTGAAAAAACAAACATACAGCACAACCAGTTTAGTCAGAATCCTGAATTGATTAGTCTTAAATTCTTTGTGGTGACGCAAAACCATACAGTATACGCCCAAGGCAGTCCGATTCCTGACAAACTTAAGATCTTAAGATCCAGTTCTTTTTAGTAGATTGGCACAAATACAGAAGTGTAGTTTCTAACTGATTCTTCAGAGCACAGACGTACAGATGCCCCAATCGACCACTCCAAGCACATAGTCGCATCTGCCATCTTGGAACGGTCCACTTGACATCATTCACCAGACCGTAGGTTCGTAAGCCATCGGTTGTACAGTATTGCGGCATCTTTTGGATTTGTAACCCAAAGGTTTGAGTCCCAGGTCCGGCAGGAATTGTAGGTGGTGGATGAATATCCAGCGCTCCACCTTCAATACCACACCAGAGGTGACACCCTTGAGCAAGGCACCGATGGCTGCCCACTGCTCCGGGTGTGTGTTCACGGGGTGTGTGGGCACTTTGGATGGGTCACCATACCTGGCCACAAGTCACTTCACTTCACCTTTCGAATATTCAGTGATTACTATGATGAATGATGTCTAGTGAAGATCGCAATATGGTTGACGGCTTACGTATGCGCCCCATAGAAAGAGCCGCTAATGAGACACCTACATACATATATATATATATCTAGCCTAATTACCAGGAATATGTCTGAGGAAAATATTAGGAAGATATTTAATTATTTAGTGTTTTCTGAGTCCGTGTCACAAAGATAAATTTCCTGACTCTCCATCTCCATAAGACATCTTTATGGATTAAAATTCTAATGAGTTTTTGATTTTTTTTTTTTCAGCGAGAGCGAGATTAATTAAATAAATCGCTCTACACATATATATTAGAAGCTGTCCTTTAGTATTCATTTACAAACCTGCACACCACACATGGAAAATAGAGCTGACTTGCTGCATTTTTATACGTTAATATTGTAACGTGTTCAGAATGTTCTTGTGTTGTGGAAAACAATGCGTTTAATGTTAATGTTGCACTTTATTCCCTTTTGCGTTTGGGAAGTGTGTTAGTGTGTTGGATGTTCAGGTGTATTGGGAGGGAGGCTCCACCCCCTTGGGTGTGTATAAGGGGAAACTGAGTACTGAGGGCTTCGCTTCGCTGTTTCAAGTGCGGTTCTCTCTGAAGTTGGCGTGTGTACAGCGTGGGTTGTGGCCGACAACAGCCCGAAGAAAAACGCCTTTGGATCAAAACGCTTCGTACTTATCTGAGAATGCTACAGGTAGTTCCAAACCTGTATGAATTTCTTTGTTCTGCCATAAACATAGGAAGATGTTTTGAAAAAAAGTTTACTTTCATATTTTTTCTTTCTACTTTTTGGAAGTCAGTGGCAACCCAAAACAGCCTTGTTCCTAACTATTTTCAAAATATCTTTGTGATCGGCAGAACCAAGAAATTCATACATGTTTGGAACTACTTGAGGGTGAGTAAACGATGACATAATTTTTACATTTTGGGTGAACTGTTCCTTTAATAGTTAAAGATACATATTATTAGTATTATTAAAAATGTGTTTTTGTGGGTACGTGTACAAACTTCAACAGAGATGAAGAAAGAAGGAGACTTGACTTCACAGGTTAACATCACATGGTGGACCAATCACTCATTTAGATCTCACACTCCATACAAACACTCAACTTCTCACAAGCAGAAACACTCGCTTTCATCTCACCTTATAGAACGAGTCCATAGAGAGTAAAACCACCCAAGGAACATCCAAAGCTTCAATGATTTTATTGGCTACAGTAGTTTTTCCAGAGGCACTGCCACCACACAGACCTGTAATAAAATGTTTACTTCATTCAATCCTTTAGATTTAGTATTTAAACTCAAATCTAAGGTAATAGGGAAGGAACTCATGCTCAACATGAATTCAGAATATTTCCATCTGGTCGTACCAATAACAAAGGCCTCTTTAAACTGCGCTCCATGTTCGTTGTACCAGGGCGGTCTGCCGGCCGTGTAGATGGTACGTGTGCCGGTGCGGAGCAGTGGAGGCTCTGTTTTACCCAGAGTGCTGCTTTTCCTGCGAGAGGTGCTGACCGGAGGTAGGAGTCTGTCCAGAGAGTCTTCACCACTGAACCCCCCCAAAAAAGAGAACCGTTTTAAATGTTAGTTTTGCCTTTATAAAAACAGAAACAAATTATGTACCACAGAACTAAATAAGTTGCTTTTAATAAAATTCAAAGTGCAAGAAACAAAGTAATTTTTCTGTGTTATTTTGTTAAGTTTATTAGAATTTTTAACATATATATTATAACTTGTTTGGTGTTTATAGCGTATAAATGAAAATTTGTATTTAAATGCCTTACAAAATGTATTGACGATGAGTGGCAGGTGTCATTGATGCACTTAACTAAAATTAAAACTAAACTATTAAAATTCTTTTGCTAACATTTAAGGCCTTTATATAATGCTTTATAAAGGGTAATTATATAGTGTATAATGCAATTGTACAACTATCTATAATACATGTTGCAAAACATTATATCTTACATTGCAAGGTAACAACAAATTTATAAGTATCATAATGTATTAACATTGTACAATCTCAGGAATAATCTGAACCAATGCATTATTATGTGCATTACGAGGCATAATTAATGCATTAAATCTACTTTTATAATGCATTATACATAAGGTTAAGTAAAGTGTAAACGGTCTTTGTTATTAACTTAAATAAGGCTGATATTGAATGTTACACATATTAGAAATGCTGCCTTCACAAATGAAATGATATACGTTTTAAGTGCCATAAGGAATATAAATTAAAATAAATGAAAGGTAAAAAGACAAAACAAAAACCAATATAAATAAAGCACATAAATGATAAAGCACATTAATAAATGTCTAAAAAGTTATAAAAATATAGAAACACTATAATAGTATATACAGCAAATATTTCTCAAATAACAATGGCGGGCATGTGTGTGAGTGTGTGTGTGAATGAATGTCTACAGTTGATGATCGACTGATTCAAACTAAAACTGAAACGAAAATGACACTGAAATAATTTAACAGGTTTAAAACAACAGCCAAGCGATCTTTCCACCTGCATCACGTCAGTGTCATACACAACCTGTCTCTCTCATTCTTTGTATCAACATGAGTGAGTGACTAAATCAGGCCACCAGTCACAGCACATTCAAAAACAGCTCAACAACACAGAGCAAAAGAGAAAGGTGCTCCTAATATTATAGTAATGTAAAAGCCAAAAGATGCAACATCTTAAATGTATAGGGCTCTGAAATAAAAAAGCAGACTCAAAATCTAGGCTATAAAACCAAAAAACTATTTTAAGAGAAAAGGTTAGAAACAACAGCAGCTGCAGCACTTTAAGCCAATGATTTACTCTTTAATTGCATATGTCACTCTGTTCAGATTATACTCAAACGAGTGGATAAAGCGGCATTTAATTAACCTTTTAAATACTAAACAGTGGATTTAATAACTTACCCTCCATCTGTACGAAGCGCCCAGCGGCCTGATATTCTGGCCCCTGTGTATCCGGGCAGCGTGCTCATATCAGCTAAAATAGTTTGACGGCTGTCTTCCATATGAGCAATAAAGGTCACATTCTCATGGAAGCTCAAACGGCCCAACACAGATAAACCAGCTAATAATCACAGCTGAAGCACAAAGCCTGGGTCACAGAGAGGGCGGACATCACAGCATTCTGAACACACTGGGAAAAACACGCCTTCCCTGAGAAAGCACCAGATCTGTAGATAAACACTGGGATCTGCCTTTGTTTGATCAGAGTAACCCTTGAAGTTTGAACGTTAGCGGACCACTGACTACTGCATTTGAGGAACCTTCTAATAAATAGAAAAACGACTTTTCTTTGTGTCTGGAAACTCTGTTGCAGTGTGTGGGCTTGATTGAATAAGAGGATCAGCTCTACAGGTGACATGGATGAGAGGTATTAATAGAACCCAGAGACGCAGAGTGCCTGAAGGAAAGCTTAACTACTCACAGAGTCTCCTGTACCTTTCTTCTTAAATTCTCTGCATACGTATTTTACTCAGAACAAAATTGAGTGTGTGTGTGTATATAGGCTATATATATATACACACACACAAAATAGCTTTATGTAGATTTTTATAGGCTATAGAGTTCCCAAACTGGGGATCATAGAACGCTGGGCTTCATGGGGAACTATATCATGTATCTTCGTAAGTTGATAAAAAGCTAATAATTAATTGTAACTATAAATTATAAATAAAATACATTTTAAATGAAAAACAATCCAAATAAAAAATTATATACATTCCACGTGACCATTAATTAACATCAGAGAAATTTGCGGTCAAATTATTAAAACAGAGAACTAAAAATCTCACACTGTACTACAAGAAAATATTTTACATCAAAGGTTGCAGCAATTGTTTTTACTTTGAGCTGGCCACGCCAACTACACTCTAAAACTTCTACAAAAGTAAAATATAACTATAATAATCTAGGCTATACATTTTACAGAAAGAATGTGTGTTCAAGTAAAATATAGGTCACACCACCTGGTATTAAAGAATCATTATACACCATATTATTTTGCACAAATCTATTAAATCGTCATCTTAGAGGTCGAATCTCGGTTGGGGATCAGTTAGGATGTGATCTCTCCATGGTGCACTAATGGGAACACATGTCGTGTCAGGAGTGAGAACTCAGTCTATAGTTCATTTTAATAATAACGGGTCATTAGCGCGCAGCAGTCGCCTGCTGAAACTGGGGCAGGAGGGAAGGAAGGGGGTTAACTAACGCAATGCTGATTTACGTTCTTATGATGATTAATTTTCTTTCATCATCAGAACGATGAAACGTTGTATTCCACAGTATGAATAACCGTTCCATGTCATAACAAGAAATAATCTTCTCGATGTGGGTCAAAATAGATAGCAACGTCAGGGAAAGGTGCACCTGCGTCAAAACGCATTGACGCTTGCCCCATCACTTATCTATATATGTTCGTAGAGTAAAGGGTGGCTCGCAGACAGCTGTATTGTGATACCTGTTCGATCGGCTTGAGTTTTTCCTCCTGCACTCCATCTCACACATAACTCTCCACTCAGCTCTGACTCGCCATGACGCTGAACTCGAAAGTCAGCTGTTAAAACCTCGCGAAAAGCATTGTGGGAAATGTAGTTTCGGCAGCTCTGTGTGTCGTTAGAACTCGACATTAATTGTAAATAATCTCATAATATAATGTAGTTGTATTTTAAGTGTAAATGATATAATTTGACAATGTTTTGATTGCTATATAACAATACTCAAATTATAACTATTGGATTTATAGTTGATTTATAAATGGTATAATTTTAAACAAAAGTATTAATAAGTTTAGCAAGAGAATCAAGAATGTCCACTATAAAGGTAAAAAATAACGTCATTGGCCCATTGCAGTAAATATATTTATATATATTTTAAATATATATTATAATTTATGTCACAACTGATAGGAAAAAAAATTTAATATTGCTTCAAATTAAGTCATATTTGCTAAATAAATTAATCAGTTATACATTTTAGTGTGTGTATATATATAAAGCCTGATACCACATAACCCCCCCCATTCTTACAATTCCCTAAAGCTTTGCCATTTATTGTTTTAATTTTTACACTTAAACATGTGTTTTAAAGGGCTTGTTGAAAAGAATGAATATTTTTTATTGCATTAGCCTTAAATTGTATGTCTTGACATCAGGCTAGATGAGGCTAGATTTCCTCAGGAAACCAGATTTTAGTAATTTAGTAATTCATGTGGGTACTTGAAGCTGACCGATTGGTCAGCCCAGGTCACTTCTTCAAAATTGCTGTAATATTAGTCTCACAAACTCCACAAGTTTGAAAGTTTGTTTTGTAAACAACATTTAAGCGCACAAACTGTAGGCTACTTTGTGATGAAACAAACACGCTTTAAAAAAACAGGCTGTAGGAATGACCCAAATAAAACACATAATTACAGAGAGAGAAAAAGCACATTCTCTTTAAAAATGTATCAAAGTTGTGCAAGCTTACTTTATTTTAAATAAAAAGTTCACAAAACAGCTTGAGCTGGGAGTACTGTTATCTCTGAACTAATTCCCATATCACACACATACTCATACGCACAAATAAAAAGTATAAAAAGAAATGAAAAGAAAAGTTGCTTCATAACAATGACAAACAACCTGTCATATATAATATGTTCAAAAAGAAATGTTTAAATGTAAAAAGAAAAATTACCTGGATGCAATATCAAATCCACAAATGTGCAGAATTAATTTAAATAGTAAAATCACAAATCAATTTAATATATAAGTTTTATGATTGGCTAGAACAGAACCTTAACTGTAAGTCTGAAAAGCATACAAATATATGACAAAATGCAAAGATTTCTTTTGGTAAAGGATATGTCATGTAAAAAATGTGAGGGTGCATGGAATGTACAGTGTAGATTTAACATGAACAGCACTGCCCTCAGGTAAAAGCACATTGTGTAATCTGAACTTTGACTGAAAAAACTAAAAATCCCTATTTTCTAAATGACAAATAAGTTAGCTTTCACAAAGTAAAGATAATCCTTTAACTAGTTTAGCCTCTTTCAGTAGAAAACTGTTGTCTGGAATGTTACTTAAACGCGAATGCACTTTACACCCTATTCGAGTAAAGTTTCTGCCTAACCTTGACAGAGAATTCATAATGAAATCTAATACAGTCATGGTGTCACAACACTACAACTCAGAATCCTATCATTATTTTCAATCCAAGTCTTCACAAAACAATCCATTCACGCAGTTTTGCATGTCCAAGAACACTTTCATTTTGTCACACTGTATCTTGATGTTTTGATGTGTGTTTTTTGAATGGTCTTTTGGGCAAGTCCACACTTGAGCCTTCTTTAGGCTACAATGCCACATGTCATTGTTTTTTTTTCTGTCATCTGCAATTCTCAATTCTTGCAGAGCTTTGTAATTTACACAACACAAACACAGCCTTTTGTGACCAAGGATACTTATCATTTCAACTTAAACGCTGCCGTCATTGTCACATGGGGAACTAGTTTTTTTTATCTTTTTGTTCCGAGAACAGAATCCTCTAAAGATAAAAAGAACGCTTTCAGAAGAACAAAAAATCTACCCACTAAAACAGACTGTCCAGTTGGGTTCACAGTACAAATACGGGTTTGAATTATTTAGGTTGATCTCTAATGTCAAATAATTCCTGGAGCACCTGCAGGATCCAGACACATTTTGCTTACGTAGTACCACAAACCTTGACGGGCACGTTTGAGGGCACGTCTGGCAAAGTCACATTCCAGCAGAAAATAGTTAACAAACCTGTTTCTGTGGGCAAAGTTCACAATATAGCCAGATCTGACAGCATTACCAGACATCATTGTAGAAGGTCCTGAAGATTTAAAGTGGATCTGAGTTTTCACAAAATACATGGAGCTTTGGTACAGCCAGCTGGGTCCTCCTTTATCAGATATGAAGATTCAAGATTCATCTGCATTTTGTTTGCATTTTGTAGCAGATTTGGGGTAGATAAATCATGAATGCACATGAAGGCTCCTTTTGTACGTCTCATCTGTTACGAGTTTTCTTTAAGGATGTGGGGGTTGAGCTGTATAACTGAAACCTGTCCCCGTGTCCCAGTCCATGACAGCTCCAGTCAAATGTCTCTGGCCTCAGTCTGACCAGACACACTGATGTCCCTTCAGAGTGCAGCCAGTCTGGTAGAACTGCCCTACGCATGGTTGAAGCTATGACAGGTTTCCGGATATCCCTGGAAAAAAAGAAAGAAAGTGAGGAATGGTGAGAAGAGAAAAAGCATGAATGGGTGAATCAATCTAAAATGTCTTAGAATAGCAACCTATAAGAGGCAGTTGTATGGATTTGAGTTTTTAATGCACACTATATTTTAAGAATGCATTAAATTGACTAGAAGTGACAATAGAGGCATTTCTAATGTTACTAATTAGTGCAAAAACAAATCCTCTTCTCTCTATCAAAAAATCTTAATCAAGGTTTTAAATCAAGGTTTTAAAAAATTATTAACCAGCACAACTGTTTTTTACATTGGTAACAATGAGAAATGTTTCTTGAGCACAAATTCAGCAAAACTCAGACTGTGGTTGTCTGAAAGAAGAAAGTAATTTACACCAAGGATGGCTTCAGGGTAAGTAAAAGATGGGGTAATTTTTGTTTTTGGGTGAACTAAAGTTGCTGTGGTGTGCGCTCTTCTTTACTATTCTTTAATTTTGGGAAAGATTTCATTTTTAACATCACAGTCAGGAATTAATTAAATTATAAAAATTATTAGATTAGAAAACAGTAGTTGTAAATTTCGCATTTGTTTCTACTGTATTTTTTTATCAAAATAAATGCAGCCTTGGGAAGCATACTAGACTTTTCTCAAAAACATAAAAAAATCAACCACAAATGGGGAATTAATAAATTAATTTGTTACTGCGAGCACACTGATTATTTTATCCTGACTGCTCTAGTTTTAGATTTTTCTTCAGGTTTATTCATTTGACATAACTCCAATCAACTAAACACAATGTAAATGTTTCCTAAATATTATTTGCATTACTTTTTTTTTGCCTTATGCTGTTGGGAAAGGTGTCCCTTGCAAAGAGTTCAACATATTTAGGTGTCTCTGCCATTGAAAAATGTAAAAACCCCTGCAATAAAGCATAAAATATAGCTGCTAGGGAGAAATAAATAGGCACATATTCACCAATCTGCCATAACTTTCATTTTCCATTATTGCTCACATTATCACTTTTCGGTCATACCACCTGCTACAGAATATTTCCTCATCATTTTTCTCTTTATTCACACACACACACACACACACACACACCTCTGCTCAGCAGCTGTAAGTTGCGCCCTTCCTCTTGTACTTGTAGTTGCAGAACCTGCTGGAGAAGCTCTTGTCTTAGAGTCTCCTGAACCAAACCCATCCGCTCTAACTTCTCGCCATTCAATCTTAGGAGAGCACGACCTGACAAAAACAAATTGACAGAGAGAGAGACAGTTTCACTAGACATGAGCTTATTGGAAACACACAAGCTCTGTAACCTCTGCATTATGTATGCACTGTTTTGCTGGCAGCTATAAACAAGTTACAGCATTGCAAATCCCCCTAAGGTTATTATCTCCATGTTCCCAGTGATCTTTGCATGTGTGACTATGGTAACATGCTGTGTGGAACTGCTGCCTGAGGGCACAGGCCGCCCCGGGTTCATTTCCCACTTTATTTCCAACTGAGCCTCTCGTGCTGTGACTCTAAACACTTCAGTCCACAGCCTTGCAGAAAAAAAAAAGCGCCTGTTTTTTAACTCCCTATATTCCTTTTCTTTCGATTTCCTTTTCTATGGATCTCACCCAGCGTCTGTGATCTTGATGCTTTGTGTCCATGGAGAGAAAAGAAAGGATTTGTGGAGGACGGGAAGCCACACGGGTCCCTAGTGAGCAAGAGCGCACTCGAGGAGTGAGTGGGAGAAGCAGCGGTCTAAACGCCAGTGTGTGAGTGGGACCCCGTGATATGCTCAGACATGACTCGCATATTCACACCAAAATTCTTCAAACCCAAGAAAAACATGGTAAAATAATAATGAACAATATCAGTATGGCCAGTGAGTCCTAGCTTAAAAAAATCCAACTGGCTGCAGCTTTACCCATTGACGGCCAAAAAAGTACTCATTTGTTTAACTTGGGCAAAAAATATTGTCTTATTATATATTATAATATAGTAAAATACTATTACAATTTAGACATTTCTTATTTTTTAAGTTTGTGTGTCTTATATGATCCTTCAGTAATCGTTCTAATAGGCTGATTTGGTACTTTTCAGGATTATATAATGAATAAAAAGTTTAAAAGAACAGTTTATTTATTTATATTTTCTTAAATATACTGACCCTAAACTTTTGAACAGTGCTGTACATCGCTAATGTTATCACCTGACATTATATACGACAGTATATATGTTCTTCAGTGCCTGGTTCTTTTCACTGGCACTTAAAATCTGGAAGTTGACACATTTTTCTAGTCTTTCACAGCTCAGGCAAGTGTCCAATGAAGGCTGTGTGACTGTACATGTTCATGCATCCTGAAAGAAAATAATAAATGGCTCAGATAAATGGCTCAAAAACTATGGCTCCAAAAAAAGTCTCCATGAGAATAGATAGTGGATGTCTAATTTCGTACTTTTAAGGATTCAGTGCAAGTACTAAAAACTAAATGCTTCTAGAGTATTAAAAATGGAGTATGAAAGACTATAAAATCATGGGTTGAGAATGAAATAGAACCAGTTCTTTGACAAGAGACGTATTTTTGGAAAAGTAGATGAGAAAGGGTTGGCTGACCTTCAGCTAAAAGGGTAATGCTTCTGTCATACCATATGAGATATAGTAGATGTGCTGGTGTCAAGGGATTGGTCTATAACTGCTGAGTATGCGATACCTTTTAAAAGGTGATTTTGTGCAAGGTCAGTGTGAGATTTTACACAGAATGTTAAAATCAAATAGGAATATATTAAATTATAAACAATAGTTTTATGCTGGATAACACACCTGTAATGGCGTGGTGAGAGAAGGCTTCAACGTAGGTTAAGTAGTTGTGTGGACAGTGTTTCTTTAGCCATCTGCACACATCCTGCTGAGACCACAAAACCACTGGCCTGGAGAGACACGGCAAGGTTGGGCTGGTGTGGTAAACAGAGTACGATTCACCTGAACGTAACTGAAAGACAAAGAAATAGAGAGACAAAGGGAAACTAATTTAAATATGCATTTCACAGAGAAGCAGCATTGAAAAAAAATGTGACTGAACTGTATGCGTCCTTCTGGAGTCCTACCAGCACTGCTAATCTGAAATCAATCTCTAGCGGAATAAAAAAAGAATATAAACAGATAAACAGCTCTCCTTTCTGCGGAGACCTCTGGGAAATATAATTTTTTTAAATAACTGTGTTCCATTGCATGCATCGGCAGTGATTGAGATGGATGTTTTCATCTTACACAGTCATCTTGATTGGCTGCCTAACGGACACGGCCATGATTCTGCACATCGAGCTGTATAAATGAAGGCCATTCTAGAATGATTAGCATTCGTTACAATGGCTGTGCTAGTGACATGAGCCACAATAACACTCGCTTGACCTTCATCACACGCTTCCATATGATCACAGGCTAATTATACAAAATCATCCCAGAAAGATAATTCCAGCAAATCATCCACATTCAGAGCCATTGGGTGTTTATGAGAGAGATATTATGATTTGACATGTTTGCTTACTCTGACACCAAAAAACCATTGCTAATATTCACATTACAGTTTAGAGGTTTGGCCTCAGTAAAGTTTTATTTAAAAGAAAATTATTTTATTTGGCAAGGGAGCAACCAGTTTATCAAAAGTGACAGTAAAGACATTTATAAGTTACAGAGTTATCATTTCAAATAAATGCTTTCTATAATTTATGAATGAATGGTTTTCATGGTTTTCACAAACATATTAAAGGAGTTATACAAAGCCAATTTTTTACTAGGTTATATGATTCTTTAGGGTCGTAATTGAAAATGTTTGTGATATAGTTTGTTTTAAAATGTCTCAAAGATGCTAAATTTTAGCCTGTCAAAAACAGCTCTTTTGAAATCACTCTGTTCTGTGTACTTCCCCTTTAAATCTTCACGAGCTCCGCTGACTCCGCCGCTCTTTTCCAAGGCACTCTTAGAGGATCTTTTTTCAGCCGTATTCATAGTGAAACTTGATAATTAGCACATTATTAGGAAAGGCGATTTGCAAAGAATCATTAAAAGACTTTATACTCACTGCTTCTGTAGGTGAGGCTGGATCATTGATCAAGGGCACGTTCCCTTTCAGAACCAAACGTAACGTTAATCCTTTGTGTCTTCAGTCACTCAGATGTCAGGGAGTAAATCACTACTGCTCTGTTCATTAACACATTCAACAACAAAACACCTCAATCGCTTAGGAGTCTTGCTTGTCTCTGCGTCTCGGTCTGATGACGGCTCACTCAGGGCGGGTCTGAGGTAAGACACCAGTTCAGTATGTGTTACACGCTGCTGTCAATCCTCTATTGTGGGAGTGGCCTCTGTCGGTGTGACGTCACACCTACATGCATTTCCGAATGGCTTGATTTCAGAAGGGGCCAGTGTTGCCAACTTAGCGACTTTGTGGCTAGATTTAGCGACTTTTCAGACCCCTTGGCGACATTTTTCCAAAAATAGCGATAAATAGCAACTAGCAACAAATCTAGCGACTTCTTGGACAAACCTCAGCAAGCCTCTGGTAGTACCGCACAAGCACGAGCACTTGTTTTGCTCCAACTCTATTTTACATGCAAATATAGCCCAAATCACGGCATAGCCATTGTCTATATTTTTTGTCTATTTGATTTCATCAGACAATGGCGACTTTTCAAGCTGGATTTAAAAACTTTCGATTGAAAAAAGTTGGCAACACTGGAAGGGGCAACTTATTTTAAAAGAATCTTTATCATTGTAGGGTGGTTGTGTACACACACTCCCAACACACATTTCAGTCCAAACTGCGTGAAAATGTGCATGTGGCAACGGATGACCCCTTTAAGCACCACAACATTTTTTAACTGAGTTAAATTATAATTTCATAAATCTTCCTAATATGTACAATGTGCAACTAATAAGTATTACTGGCTCTTGTCCATTGGTATTGAAGATCAAACCCTACTGTATTATACTCTATGACAAATCCTGCTGCATTATATATTATTTATATTTAATCTTAAGTTATTTTCTAATGTTTTAGTTTGCAGTCAATTTCTTGTTTCACAAATAGTTTCATTCCCTGTACTTTTAATATTTTCTTCCCATTTCCTTAGTGTTCCAATTCATTAACAGTAATTTATCCTCAGAAAATCACAGCCCTCTATTTTCCCACTTCTCCCTCTATTTGTTTTGTTTTTCTAAGCCATTTGCCGCCATCTGTACCCCATCCCTCAAGTTCATCTTCAATTTTCTTTCTCCTTCACAGTTTTTGCCCCATCTCTACTGCTCTCTCTCTCTCTTTTTCCCTCAGGCAACTTTCTACTTTATGCCTTTGCTGTGTTTGCCCTTGAGGGCAGTGGGGAATTCTTTCTTTTGCAACTGCAGGAAATCACACACATATATTCTTGCACGTGCACATACATGTATATATGCATGCATGCACACATATAAGCTGAAAAAGTGACTGTTCCACTCAGCTGGTCATGGGCAGGATGCACATCTCTAAAGCAACTGTTTCACATTCCGGGGAGCAAAATTTATGTTTTTTTCAGCAGGGCTACTCCAGCAAAATACACATATCTAAATGTCATGTTATTGGGCACGATTCAACCCCCCCCCCCCCCACCGGAGCAACAGTGTTAAAGTAGCCCAATTTCGCAGGAACACCAAAAACAACACTGGGCATAACTACACTGTGGTCACTTCATGGTAGAACCCTTCTTACAAAGATGGTTCGGCCAAAAACTAAAATCTACTAATGCTTTGGAAATTCAAAACAAAGATGAGTTTGTTTCATTACAGGGAAGATTACATTGCATTCTCACCAACAGATTCTCTGCAGTGAATGGGCGCCTTCAGAATAAGGGTTAAAGTGATGGATCTGTTTTTTATAAACACACAGCTGTGTGCTTCACAAGAAATAATTACTGTGATGTTCTCATCAGCTGCTTGGGCTTTCATTCTGACGACACCCATTCACTACACAGGATCCATTGGTGAGCTTGTGATAATGCTACATTTCTCAAAATCTGTCCCGGAAAAGAAACAAACTCTTCTACATTATAGAGAGTCAGTACATTTTCAGCAGATTTCATTTTTTTCCAAATATTCCTTTAAGCACTTGTAGATACGATTATCAGGCATGTCAGCGAGTGAATTTACATCTTTTGAAAGCACCTTGTTTGCGGCTTAAAAATAGATCTGACTAAGCAGCTTTCAAACTTTCCCTATTTTAATGCTCATTATTCGAGAGACTCTCTTGAACTGCTCTCTGACATACAATGGAGACACGCTGATGCAATCCTTCTTACTCTGCAATGTCCCCAAAGGCAATGCCATGGAGGGAGTCTATACATTACAGAATCTGTCAGTAAGAGAGGAATTCACTCACTAAAATGTAAAACATTAATTATTTACAGTATGAGTTCCATTCACAAAGACCCCAGAGGATCAGTGTGAGCACAATAATGAGAAGATACAAACCCTAAACATCAAAAACGGCCCTCAGTACACAATGAGTCTTTTGTGGTTTTTTTTTTTGTTTTTTTTTTAAACAAATAGGTTAATCAACAGGCACTTGCGTTCCTTATTTCTTCTTTGATCATTCTGCGATGACATGTCTAGGGAAAATGGCATGGTCTTAGCAAAGTTTAAAGACAAGAACATAGCATCACTGATGAAAGTGAAAAAAGATTTGTGATAAAAGTGACGTATTTTCTTTTCTTCTTTGTTCACTCTTTTTTTCTGGGAAGAGCACACTGTGTGGTGAGATGTCAGTGAGTCTTTCATGTACTGAGATACATAAACCTGCATTGTTGAGAAAAATACTAACAAGTGTAGCTGGGCTGAACAAAGGATTTGTGTATGAAGCCATTAGGGGAAGAGATAAAACAGAGCTGTTTATCTCTCCTGTCACCGCAGGAAGAGGCTAACAAGGTTTGCCATTCATTAACGATGGTTTAAATTAAGGCCAAAAAAGTGCAGAGGTTAGTTAGGATCTCATCAGCTTCTGTTTGGGGTTTTCATGAGGAATAAATTAACATAGACATCTGATCACGCCAAGTCTTTTGATCATGAATTCACTTTTTGGAAAATCAAAGGCAAACAGTCTGAACCTTCGCACTCGGTTTCAGCGAAATGCAACAAATTTAAACCCAAGTTCAGAAGATTCACCTTAAGTTTGCTGTTCCTCTTTCAATTACTCTGGCAAAAAGCAAGATTTGTGAATGTTGTAGAAACTGGTGTTTAATAGTTCAAAACAGATGGCATATTTTTATCTATTACAGTTTTTCTCATTCGCTTTGGTGCATTTCTCACAACAGTACTTACATTTGCACAAAAGTTAATGCATTTCTCAAAACTATTAGTGCAAACTGCAAAACCTAGTTGATAACCTGCAAAAGTGTGTCACTTGCTCAAAATGGATAGTTTATTGCTCAAAAGCAAGTATTCATGTCAATTAAAGTGTCAGTGTCGTCAAAATGAAAAGTCCTGACCCCATTGTTTATGAACAAGACAGTCAAATGGCTTTGTCATGTTTTCATTATGACATTTTGCCAAGTAGGACATGATCCTGGATCAACATTACTGTCCAGAAATATACCCCTACCCAAAATTTATACAAGGATGTTGATCCAGGAACATCTTGTACTTGGTGAAATCACGCTCACCGTGTTGTGAGGTATCTGAGTACAAGACACTGAATATGGATGTTTCACATTTTTACTGCATATGCTCTTTGCAGTTATAATTTACTGTATTCAAAGCATTGTGCAAACGATTCAATTTAGAAGACATTTTCAGGAAAAAAAAAAAGATTTAAACAATGTTTTTCAAATTTGTTTGACAGATTTTGACAACTAGTTCAACATTTTTGTATGTAATGACTCAAGCAATGAAATGAGGACTATTAGTTTTATTTGGAATGCCTATTCAGCAGTCACAAGTTTAGTTAATTTTGACTGACATGACGTAAACAAATGATAATGTTACAAAACAGCAGATAATTGTTTGAAAGCAATTGATGCTTGTCCAAAAGCATTTGCAATTGTTGGAAAAAATGAGAAACTGCTACTATGATGTGCACACATGACTAATTGTTTTGAGAAATGCAGTAACTGTTGTGCAAATGTAAGTACTGTTGTGAGAAATGCTCACAACATTTCCACAGATATTTTCCACAGATATATTAAGCAGCACAACCGTTTTCTACATTGAAAGTAATAAGAACTGTTACTTAAGCAACAAATTAGCATATTAAAATGCTTTCTGAAGAGGCTTCTTTGAAAAATGTTAAAAAGTTGATATATATGTGCATTTTAAATATTATACTATACTATGTATATAAAAATCTTTTTCAGGGAAAGACAGCTCCAATGTGTTAGTAACATTTTAATTTAGCACATCTGCTAAGTTCACTGAGGAGATAAAAAAACTAATTTAGAACTGGAAAAAGACAAATGGAAAAGAAAATGGAAAAGACCAGAGAACACTGGATTTACCTCGATTAATTACTTTTGAATACTATTACAGTAATTAAGGCAGAGCAGATACTATCTATCTCAGTTTAACACAATCAGGTTTGGGTCTAATTAGCATGTTCAAACCTGTCATAAAATCTTAAGAGGAGTCTAATTGTGTGGGCGAGACTGACTTTGACCCACAAAGCTCTGCAGACCCGACTAGAGGCACTTGCTTCGTTAATATGCTAATTCAGAAGATCAAATGAAGTTAAAAACACACATTACGACCCATATCTTTGCTCGCAGTGCTCAAATCAGCAGTACCCATGTGACGTAAGGCCCACAAGGCTTTTTAAAGCCATTCCGTGGAGAGTTGTCTCTATCTCCTCTACCCTCTGGCCTAACAGCATCTTACTCATTCTCTACAAACTAAATACGCTTTTAGATGGCTGGAAAGATGGAAAGAGAAAGGAAGCGTTTTATTGCCAGACCCCCCTCCTCCACCTTTTTTAATGCACAGGTTTTCGTACAAGCGCATACGTAAATACATCAGCACACAAATTCTCTAATGACCCCTTTTAAAAGCTAAAGTATGGAATAACTGAAAGCTGCCATGGCATTAGCTCTGCTGTATAATAACTATAGCTCCTAAAGCCTACTTTCATATCTGCCACATAAATTTGCACTACAAATAGTGAAGTTACTAATTATGTCTACGTAGGCCTATTCTTTCACATGATACAGGAATATGGTAATCAACTAGTTACATTTTTGAGTAGCTTGGCCAGCACTGGCCTTTTTCAACGTCCTCTTGAAATTAATTTCAACATCATGTGAAAGTGCACTAAAGAGCTTGAAAAAGATTTAGTTTTGATACTCAAGTCGTGTTAATGAGATGGTACAAAATGATGATCATTTGAAGCTGAGACAGGGAATACATAAAAACCACTTGGCTTTGTACTTATCTTTATTATTTAATCTGAAGAAGAGGAATGTACTATATGTCTTTCTCATGCTCAATGAGACTTTTAAACCACTAGCTCTGATAATTAGACAATAGACTCTTATCACAAACGGCAATGATGTGTTTCCGCAGTTATTATTAATGTCAGAAATGTAGTTTAAATGATGTTTTGATAATGTTTTATATTTTCATTTTTAACACTATGCTATAAAACTATCATATTACATATAAATTGGCAAATTACAAACTGGAATCGGATTACAAAAAATAGTTGACTGAAATACTGCTCAGACTTCCATAATCAATATCTTTGTTGGTTTTATCTTTTTGGTTGTTAACATAACTCATGATATTCAAAGAGTCAAGCATCTTGGCAAAAACTGATCGGTTCACATTGCTTATGCAGCCAATGAGCTTACTGCCTTGCATTTATATGGCTGGGGCTTTCTTTGAAACCCTCCATCTTCCCCAGCTCCACCTGTATAGATCTGCCATGGGTTGTTTTTATGCTACAGTATTTGTGCAGCATCATTAAGTCTTAAAATACTTAAGTACACTGGCAGTAGCAAGTTCCTGTACTTGCAGCAGTAATAATCTACAACTGCAGCAATAGACACCAGCAGCAGCAATTCAGCAGCAGCGTAGCACACCTATTCTGCCAAGACCAAATACGTTAACACTGTCATATCCATCACAATGCATAAATCTTCAGAGAGTTGTCATGATTGAAATATGTTTGTTACACTCATGTTCACCAATATAGAAGCTGACTCAACTATTACGACTTCTGCTTCTAAAATCCCTGGAAATATGAAAAGGGTTCAGGTATGGACTGAGCTGTTTTGTTAAAGATTTCCTTCTCAGTCTCACCTGCAGTCCTTCGGTTCCAGGCTGTTGCAGTAGTTTGACCGTTCGGCCGCCGGCTGTTTTGCGGTTGTGCCCTTCATGCCAGGTAAGGTTTCCACCTGCACAACGACTCAGCTGGTACTTAAAGTCTTCTGGAAGAGCTCTGTACTCCACCGCAGGACGACAGAAAGTAAAACTGGAGGCCGCTGCAACAAAAAAAGAGAGATTCTGGGTTGATTCTTTTATTTGATCACACATTCCATCATTCTTTCTTACATTGTCACTTCCCTCTTCAGAAAGACACAGAGATGTTGTTTTTAGTCAGCAACCTGGCATCAGAATGACTAGTGCCTTGTAGGCGATTTAGTCTTTATGTCCATCAAAAATGCTGTGGTTACAGGTCAGTTTGAGGACTGTGTTTGTCATTAGGGCTTTGGTGGTTAAGAGAGGAGTTTAAGGTTAAGGCTTAAGTAAAAGCAAATAAGAAATGTCTGAATGACCCATATCTCCTGCGGCTGACTGGGTGGTTTGGATTCTTCCCAGAATAATACCTAAAGACGCTAGTCAGCAAAGTTAATGGGAAAATTATGCATTAGCGTGTCAGAGGGTGATAAAAAAGCAGAGCATTGGTAGCCCGTGGGGTAATCTAATGAAAAGCATATGAGGCTCCAGATTTCCAGGAAGGAAAACTTTAAGTGCTGTTAAATACTGAACGCCTCAGAAATGTTGCTTCTTGCTGAGCTAGACAAAACTAGCATTTGTAATTCATGAAACAGTTAACAGAAAATATAATTAATAAAGACGTCTGCTAAGATCTTCCTGGTATAAAATATGCTTTGAAGGAATAGTAGATTTTGGTTAAAATATTTTTTTTAAATGCTTCTAGTTTGCTAACTAAAACTACAAAATTAAAGCCATAAAAAATAATGTTTTATTAATTAGGTTTTCTTGTTATGTTTAGAAAAAATAATAATAATAATAATAATATATATTACAGGTTTTATTACAGGTTGTTGCAGTTCAGTTGAAGTAAAAAAACCAAAAACAATAAATGACAAATAAATATAGTTTTTGGACCCCATTGACTGTTATTATATGAACAATACAGCTGAAAAAATCTGTAAAATATCTTTGCGTTCCACAAAAGAACGAGTCATGCAGGTTTGGAACAACATGAGTAAATGATGACAGAATTTTTATTTACTATCCCTTTAATGCACAAAAAGACAGTGTACGTACGTTTAACTGTGAGAGTAAAACTGTGAAAAAATGTGCATAATTCTAAAAGCAATACAGCAGACCAGGACAGCACAGTTTCGCTCGACTGGTGACTGTAAATGACTCAGTGGGCAGAATAAGCAGATTTTCTTCCAGAAGCTGCAAGATGCCAGTGCATTAACAGACAAAGACGGTGTGCGTATGCGCTCATTAAAACCTCAGACTTCTAATCACCACCTTAGTCTTAGCACAAATGAGTACAATCAGTCATCTCTGTGCATGACAGTGTGTGTGACGATAATATATCTCCATATGTGTGTGTGCATGTTTATGCATAAGCACGAGTTGATGAGAGGGAGAGACTATACATTTGTGTGTGTGTGTGTGTTGGAAGGTGGAGGCCTGGATGAGATAAAAGAGATGTCTTTTGCTCTCGTTCCCTGCAGCCTCACAGGCGGCTACAAAGGCCGTCCTCATCAAGAGTGCATGGGGGATGCCTGCCTGTGTGAATGCATTTGGGATGGAGTCACAGATGAACACAGTCTTTCATCACAGTGCCTCTGAAGCAGACATTAGAGAGATGTCGCACAACTGTGGCTGGGGGGTGAAAACACGTCAAGGCCTGTTAGTCCTGGACAGATGTTGCCCTTATTTCTATTTATTTGTGCACAAAAAAGATGTGATCCCAAAGATAGACACAGTATATCTTCCTGAAACCTTATTCCTGACCCACTAAAGGAAAAATGGAAAGATAGATGGCAGAGACAGGGATATGCATTCGAGTATGTAAGATGGTTTAAATGGTTTTAAAAAAAAATCTCTTATGCTCACCAAGGCTGCATTTAATTGAGCAAAAATACAGTAAAACAGTCAGTTTGGAAACGTTTTTTTTACTTTTTAAAAATAATTGTTTTCCATTTGAATACATTTTAAAACATAATTTACTGCTGTGCTGACAACACTGATTTTTCAGCAGGCATTTCTCCAGTCTTCATTGTCACGATCCTTCAGACATTGTTGTAATATGCTGCTTTGTTTAAGAAAGATATCCTATTATTATTCAGAAGAAGTTCAGAAGAACTGCATTTATTTGAAATAGAAATATTTTTTGACATTATGAATATCTTTACTGTTACTTCTTATCAATTAATGTGCCCTTGCTAAATAATGGTCTTACTGTATGTGGTTTTTGTGTAAAAAATTACATCTATGCTCAGAATGAGTGTGAGCAGATGATGACACAGCCTTCATTTTCGGGTTAAACTATTCCTTTAAACTATAACATTTGAACATTGTGAATATGTTGTTACAACCAGTCTTCATGTGACCCATTTCATTGCATGTGTCAATCAAAAAAATGAATCTAAATCCATATTTTATCTAGAGATCCATCATCCATGACAGCTCTTCGTTCTCTGAAAGATGCAATTAAATACAGGCCGAGGTGTTTTCTCACCTGCTGCACCCACTGGACTGAACTAACGATGTCTTGTAAGAAACCAAGCAAGTGTGCCAGAGATCTCCGAACAGCATGAGGGGTTTGAACTTCGGGAAGGGAGTGAAGCTCAACATCTGTGTGGACTGGAGTAATGAGTTACAGACTAAGAGAGAGAGAAATGTGGAGCTCCTTTAGATCTGTTTGGCCTCATTAGCTATGCTGATGAATGCGAACATGAATATGCAAGCCTTCATTAAAGTGGTGTAGTGACACAAACCGCTCAGCAGGTAACTGGTTCACTAGAAACCACCGAGATTAAAGAGAGTTTCATTGTGTTCTGTGATTTCAAAGAGTTCTGGGTTTGAGTGTATGAGGGAGAACGAGAGAGTTTTTTGAGGTTTTCAAGGACATGTTGAGACGTGAAACGGTGTGCGGGTTTTGTCATTATTACAAGTCAGCACCTTTCAATTTACACACTCACCAAAAAAAATCTTTAACAGACACAGGAAAAAAATCTTTACTCAAACTTCAAAACATTTGAATAAACCAGTAATTTTGGCACTTCATAATCACAATTGGAAAGCTGGCCAAAAAACAAACCAAAACCAAAAAAAAAAACACTATTGATTGCTTATTAAACAAATAATCGCGTGTAGATTCATTAACAGCAGATGACTCAAATGCTTCAAAATACAAGGCTGTGACCCTGAACACACTGAAACCCAAAAATGAATAAGCTAGCCTATGTATCATACACCCATTAAATGGCAGACTGTCAACGTGCTTAATTCTTTAAAATCAACTATTGGTACAAGGCTATTTAATCCTGAGCAAATATGCATTTAACTGGAAACATGCTAAAAATACGAGAAAGTGCCTACCTGAGTGCAATTTCAACATTAGTAGCCTATTTAATTCAAATTATTCAAAATGATATAATCAGGAAATTAAAAAGAGAGCATTATTTTTGGATAGCAGACACATCGAATCATCTCTAGCTTGCAATGAACTAAATACTACTACGATCATCTTTAGGATTAAAATAAAACAGTATAATTACCGTCTACTGCCATGTCAACAATCCAGACTCTGCAACAAGGAGCAATAGTCCTGTTAGATTAAAAGTTGGGAGCTAAGGTGTCCCATTTTCCGCCCTGAGCGCCTTGAAAGGTGTTTCTTTAGCAGGTACATCCAGTGTGTAGTGATCGACTCACGCGCTTCACAGTGTAAAATATGAAAGTACACACATCGCGCGCTGCTCACACTGACGCCTCCCCACGCACACTAATGCACTTCAACCAGCTCTATTAGAAAGCTTTTCATATTTTGTGAAGAAACGCCTCTTTATTACATAATTTATGGAATATGTTTAAAATGTACGATCTCTTAAATAAAATAAATCAAACACATCTAAGTAGCCTATATTATATATAATTAATAAATAAACAAATATCATGTGATCGCACGCAGTGTAGTCTATATAAAATGGGCTTTGCTAAAATGACTCTTAAATGTACACATTTTAAAAAAGTAATTCAAATATGCAGTTGACGTGGAACGTCCTAGCATCGTGAATTAGGTTATTTCTAATCGTTATGTTCGTCACCAAAGGGGTGTTTCGTGAGAAACAGTCGTCTGATTCTCTCTCACGTCCCAGTGAAGGAACGCAAAGCCTGTAATTATGTGAACGGCAACATGCACATTAAGAGGTTGTATTTATGTGACCCTTCAAATGTATTTATTAATTTAAAATCATTATATTGTTAGCTTTAATGACTTATCGACTAGAATTATGCACAAATTCCTACCCTATATTATACCCTACGCTGATGTTTATAAAAACGATTTGAAAATTGTATTTTCTTCTTGCTCTATGAACACTAGAGGGAGGCATTTCACCTCAATTCTCTCAGCTAATGTTAACAACACCCGAAACTCCATTCGGCTGTTCTGTGTACGGTCAGAGCAAAGCCTGCTAGTTTGCTAGAACAGTCCTCCTGTAAGTATCAGACATTGTACTGTGCATTAATAAAGCTAACAGTACCCACGTAATAAGCAGCTGTGTCCCGATGGATATTTTTCTATCCAGTGAGATCTCGGGGACTATCAGATTTGAAAAGTGCAATGATATAAGAAATGGCACACTCTTTTCAAGTGCAGGTAACAAGTCGTGCGTCGTCGCTACGTGCTAAACACCAGAGGAAAGGACTTTTTCTTTTTCATTTTCAAGAAACTTTATCGAATACTGTACATACAGTCCTCAAACCAATCAGGCACTTTTAGAAATCATTCTGTTAAAACACCTTAAATAACACCTTAAAATACTTTTAAAAACAACAAAAATGCAATTAGTCAATCATTTATATGTAGCCAGACTTGATTTTTTTTTTTAAATCAGTTTACAAAATAATGTTTATAATTAATTGCATGTTATAGTAGTGTACTTTTTGGGCCATGGGATGGGGCTTGAAAAGCACTTTAAAAAATCTTATCCTTCTGTCATCACTTTTAAAATGATAATATCATCCAATACTGGTGGAGTGCCAGACTCTAAATTGGTCCCCTTGTCCAATTTAGACCTTAAGAATTGATGTCATGTAGGAAAGTGAAGTAACATCGCTGATGAAATCTGTGGGCAAATTAGCCCTCTCTAAAGTATTCTCTCTGTTTTGCTTCTCTATTGTGCTGAGATCTTTTCATCTTTTTGATTTGCTGTATTTAAGACATTTTGTTGTGTAGCCTACAGGCTTATGATTTAAAATGACAGTATCATAACTAAACCTTTGATGTAATATCTGTAAACTTGTTAAAATGCAACTTTCGATGAGATGTTAAGATTATAGTGAATCCAAGACATTTTTACTTCTCAGTAAGAAAAGAGAAGAAACTGATGGTCACTCTTGGTTCTCTCTTGAGTCTTTTTTCCGAGAGTTTCAGTGTGGTGGAAGGGTGCCATGTATCAGCCACACTTCACACCAAACATAACAGTCTTGACCAGACAAACACACAGTTGACTCGACTGATTTCACCACTAGAAGTTGAATCTGGTTGGTTGGTGCAAACTTTTTTGACAAATACAACAGATAAATACTAGAGAATCAAAGAGAAATAATGCGTCTTTATCCATGGCCTTACTAAAACTTTTGCTTATGGTTTCTGTCCCTTTAAAATAAACATTTGACCCCGTACACACCCCAAAGCCTATTTACCATGTTTTGCACTCTTTAAATCATTCACAAGGTTTGGTTTCTACAAGGTGCAAATTGTGATCAAAATAAAAAAGAGCTCCACCCTGCTTGAGGTGTAACACATCATTACACCTGATGAACGAGGGTTCTGCCCTACTGAATACAGAACTGCATTATAAGAGGTTGAGGCCTGAACAGCTGGTCCATTGTGATGTCATGTGCCGTGGACTTCCTGGGTGGAGGTGGTCTTGAAGAATGGAGTATGTATGCCCGGTGTGGTAGTGGAAAGCCAGTGCCAACAACATACTGTGCATGTTTTGTCAAACAGTTGGTGAATAATATAAGGGTGGCGTCACACAGACAAACATACTTAACATTTGAAATCATTTCTTTAGAAAGCCATTTGAAACAAGCCAGAGCTATGGTATGTGGTCTTTTGAAAAGACCTCACTTACAAAGTTGTACATTTTTAAAGGATTTTGAGGAGTCAGACATACATAATAAGACAAGACGGTTATCAGGACACTACGTGAAGCAGAGGTTTGAATCCTCCTCAAGGTCTTTGCTTTGTTAATGACATGGACATTGAATTATTGATTTGAGATAAAAATTTCTTATTTTTTAAGAAAGCAAAGAGTGTGGAATGATATGAGCATGTCTAAATTTTAAACTTGAGTTTATTTACCTTAAAATGAACATATTTAAAATTATGTTATTTTTATATTAACGTCACTTTGATAACCGTCTAAGTAACTTCTCCCCGACCTAGACTTTGAATCTCACAGAAAATCAAACACTGACAATTTTATCTTTTTGCTAAATAATACATGAACTAAGACTTATTTTAAACATTTAATCCCCCTATCCCAGTCCAATTCAAACCATGCTGGGAAATATAATTGGCCAACCCTTCTATTAATGCCAAAAAAAATAATTAATGCAATCCACAACAGCAGCAATACATTTTTTTTTTTTTTTAGGTTTAGTGGATCACACGCTTTAAATGAAATGTCACAAAATGTACATGTATGAAAGTTGTAAACTGACCATGTGTCATTATCATCATCATCATCTAATCATTTTTCAGTATGAATGTAAATAAATAAATAATGTACATAAAGAATAAATGAATGTAAATAGCTTAACGCTTCTAGACATTTATAGTCTAAATAGTCAAAAAATAAGTTTACTTAATAGTTTTTAAGTCATACTAACAGTGATTTACAGATTTCTTTATTTCGAACCTGCGTGACCACATCAGCAGGACTTTTGCAAAGATGAAAAAGTGAAAATGTGAGCCTGATGATACATATTCCTGACCCTCCACATTAGAGCTGCACAGCCCTCGGAAACAGAGTAAACATTGTTGGCTAATTAGCCACTGCAACTAAACAAAGGCATGGTGTGTGTTGCTCTTGTGGTTTTTTTAGAGGGGAGGTTTGAGGTACTGTGTGTGTTTGCTGGTAGTGTGTTATTGGTGACTTTTTGGGCTTTTCACAGTTAAGGTCTATGACTAGTAAAGATTGTTTGAAATTCTCCCCAGGCCTATAGTTCAAAGTTTGCAGCACCACCACAGAACTCAACCACTACCATAGCAACAGCCATGGATACAAGAACTGTGGACGGATGTTATAGCAATAAAGAGAAAGGAGCGGTTACTTCAATGATTGTTCGTTTGTTCAGCTTTGCAGTTAATCCTATATGGGACAAGCATGGTCAACAGGAAAGATTCTCTCTCACATTGTATATTTTTCATTAGAGCTATTTTGCTATTGCCAAGTAATCGCTAGTATTTACAGTCCGGCTCTCAGTGTTTATCTGAGTAAAACTGTATTTGTTCCATATGGCTGTGTTTGTGTGTGTGAGCATGTTACTGCAGCCTGCAGCTAGTGAGTCCATATGCGTTTTTAGATTATGTGCAGAGCCATATGCTTCTGTATCATTTAGTGTACAGAAAATGGCCAATAATCAGACACTTTACATCAGACCGAGGGTTTTTGCAATAATGATCACATTGCAATAATTATCAGTCCAATCAAATGTAACATCATGAAACCAGACACACACTTGTCCATTTCAGAAGGCAGGATCTCACTTTTAAACATGACATGAGTCCATGATAATTACTATTAATTTACCCTAATTAGTTTTTTACTTATTTCATATACGCTAAAAATTTGTACTATTATTTATCCATCTTTAAGTCTTTCCTACAAACCTCTGAACATCACTGTTGCTCTGCGTCTCAAAAATAGCACCTTTGTGTAAATTGTGTTATGTGGCATAGTAGGTGGATCTATGTAAATGAGGTGGTCCGTTGTTTTATGAGGTGACCAGAACTCTCAGTCCCAGCAGTCTGCAGGAATTTCTACATCACCACCACAACAGGAGCAAATAGTGTCCTATTTAGACACTGACAATTTTCTTTTGCATTGACTAAGACCAACATGGACAGATGTGACACTAGCTAGTGTTGCACTTTCAGTTACACAACACAAGGCATATGTAAATTTTTGGAGAATATTTTTTTAGCTCCTGTTTTGGCTTAATAGAGGGGATTTCCCTCTGTAGTTTCATAGTGTTTTCCCCAGCATTTATAATATACAAAAATCATGCTACTGGAGATAAAATTGCACTGTTTTCTCCTTTTTTGGAGTTCTTTTCTGACTGTGGCAGCATTTCAACCTGAACCAAATGGATACAGCCTCTACTCTGGACCCCATCCACAGTACATCTCAGCAAAACCGACAGCCAGGCATAAGTGAGTATTCATGAGCGAAATATTCATTCTCTTAATTGATGGCACAGGTGGTGAAATAGCTGTTGGATATTACTAAATGATTTCAGATACATCTGGGAGGCAATAAAGAGGAATCTTCCATTCCAATACAATATGAGATGCTGTAAGATTGTGGTTAAGAAAATACGACATAAGACCATCTGTCTTACTCTTCCTGTAGACACTAAATGCTTGTTGAGTTAACATTTTGCAATTTAATATTAATGCTGGGTGCAATGTGTTTGGTTTACATTGAGGTGCAGCCATAAATCTTTTGAATTTGATGAATTCATAAAGAATAAAATGTTTACAGCAAATGATATTTTATATAGAATTGGTAATTTGATTATATATTTTGAAATTGTATGTAATTTTTAATGTTAAAATATATGTACAAATAAATGTTAAACAAGATAAATACATTTTAAAATTCTGTTAGTTTGTATTAACTACTGCTTGGCTAATGTTAATACTGTATATACATGTAGGTTTAGGTAACATTTATTTACAGCACAGCAAATACCTGATTTATATAGTGTTTTTTATATAGTATATTTATATAGTGTTTCAGTGTTGAGAAAGAGGAAATATTTGTTTTTCTTACTATTGGCAACTTCAATTACTGAAAGTTAAATAATTGCCTCTCTTCAGGAACCACTGTGCATATGTTGTGGAGAAGACTGTCTCGTTCACTATTCAGGATGGAGCGACTCCCTTCATGAAGCCAGAGTACAACAGATGTGCTTGGGGTCAGAAATGCCCAACTATAAAGTAAGCTATTAATAACTGTTTAACTGTCATACATTTAATATTCGTATATAAAAATTCATTTGTTAGATTTGAGCTCATTTTTTGACATCCTGTCTGTTCTTACAGGTATCGTATGTACTACAAACCCATGTATAAAGTGGCATATAAGACTATGACAGAGCTGGAGTGGAAATGCTGTCCTGGATATGCAGGTGTTGATTGTACTGCAGTATATGGAATGAAAGCAAGGCCCCTGTTCAAAGGACCACCGCCTGCACAGAAGGGTCCTATGCCTCTTTTTAAAGGACCCATGCCAATGCAGAAGGGTCCTATGCCCCCTTTTAAAGGGCCAATGCAGAAAGGTCCTATGCCCCCTTTTAAAGGGCCAATGCAGAAGGGCCCTATGCCTTCTTTTAAAAGACCTATGCCAATGCAAAAGGGTCCAATGCCTCCTTTTAAAGGGCCCATGCCTACACAGAAGGGTCCTATGCCTTCTTTTAAAGGGCCTATGCCTGCACAGAAGGGTCCCAGACCTATGCAGAAGGGTAAAGTGCCTTCATTTAAAGGTCCCAGTCCCTCTCAAAAGGGTCTAGTGCCTTCATTTAAAGGTCAGTTTCCCTATGCCAGCTTTAATGGAAACCCCTGGAATCAACCTCAAACGTCACCTAGTGGCATGAATGAATATGCAGGGCCTAATACTGGTCCCTCTTCCCGAGATACTTCAGCTGAACCAGATCACGAGGAACCGGAAATTGATTATTCTGAACCGATGCCAGAGCCTCAAAATCTTGGCCATGATTTAATCCCAGAAGAGAATGAGCCGATCACAGACTACCAGCATCCACAGCCAGATCACTATAGTTCTATACCAGAACATAGTAAGACTGAGTCTGTTCACAATGCACGGGCGCCCTCTGGTGGAAGTGAAACTAACCAAGGTAAATGAGCTATATTTTACAGTTACATACTCTACTGTATACAGTTTTTAGAGTAATCATTTCTGTGCACAAAATAAACAATTGTGTTCAGTCTAGCTAATTAAATATAATGCATTCACAGATCATGATGACAACAGTATCGAAGATGAGCGGTTGGATAGGATAGAAGAGGATGTGCAGCGACTCTCTCTTGGTCTAGAGACTCTCCGTGGTACAGTGACAGGACTGGAGGACAGCTTGCGTGCTTCCCTCCGTGAAGATGCCAACCGAATGTTGACTGCTCTTATTTCCGCAGGACCCAGCCCTATCGCTGCTCCTTCACTCTCCAGGGACTCCACCATAGGGTTCGGAGATCTGCCTGGAGGTGCACCTGATATTGAGGGTTCAGATGTGGTGGGTCAGTTCCCAAACTTGGTTGATCTGGCTGAAAAGGTTTCAGAGCTACGAGCAGAGCTTGTGGCAAAGGCATCTGAACTTGAAGAGTTGAGAGGAGCAGTCGTGGGTCACAACAACACCCTTCAAAGACTGTCAAATGGGTCGGCGAGCCTTACCCAAACTCACTTGCAAAAGGCCCTGGAGACAATGGTGGAGTCAAAAATGAGTGAAGCTCGGGTGGCCATCTTAGATGGCTTTGAAAAGCGAGTGGAGAGTGCTGAGGAACGATGCAAGGGTCGTATGGCAGAGGTGAGCCTCCAGTGCAAGGCAGAACGTTTGGATGGACAAGAGCAAATTGAGCAAGTCCTAGACATAAGGGCCCTAGGATTGAGGACAGAACTCCAAAAACTGCAATCTCAGCTTCAAGACCTGGAGCTTGAAGAGGGTTGCTGCATTGCCATATCAGGTCTAACTGAAAGGCTTATCTATGTGGAGCAGTCCGTAGGTGGCTTGAATGAGTCCCAAATTCATTTGCGTGCCGAACTTGGTGGACACAAGGACCATATCGAGGGCATGTTGGAGGGCCGACTGGGATATGTGGAATCCAAGATGAACATTGCATCAAATCAAGAGGAAGCAAGCGTTAACAAAAGAGGGCCTAGCAATCTGGAGGTGCAATTGGAGGCGAAGCTTAAGGATCTTGAAAGCCGTCTTTTGGCTGTAGTTGAAGAATTAGGTAATGTCACAGCACCAACTTTACTAGAGGGTCAGGCTGTGCCCACACTTGAGACAGAAGTAGAATCGCTCAGAAGAAGAGTTGAGGACGATTTGGACCGTTTACAGAAACAGCTCAAATCCATAGAAGTCATGTGCACTTCATCTTGTGTTCCACAGCCTGTTCTTACAGGATTTGTTGCTCCTTTGGGATCTGAGGATGAGGGAAATGAGGACAACCACAAGGAATTGAACTGGAAACTTGATGTACAAGTAGAGCGATTGAACAGCCTCAACGCCACTCTACACAATCTTCTCATCCAGTTGTCAGAGAAGCAGGAGGGGTTAGGTCTTCAGGGTGAGGTGACCCTGCTGAAAGTTAGCGTCAACTCTGTTAACAGGTCTCTCTGTGGCTTGAAAGAGTCTCTCGGCTCTGTGATAAGAGAAGTCGGCCAATCAAACCTCACCTGGCAAGAAAGAGAAGAAAGGCTTGCGCAGCAGGTGAAGGGTGTGGTACAGCTGGTGGGACGACAGGCATCTATGTTGGGTACTGGAGAGCGAAAGTTGACCCGTCTGAAAGGGGAACTCCAGGATCTGCGGCGCAGGGTGGCCGGAGAGCTCCAAGGGTGCCGTTCTACCGCTCTGGGTGTCCAGAAAGAGGTGACTGAAGTTGGGGGTCGTGTTGCTCGCGTGGAGGGTCAGTGTGGAGGCCTGGCACACCTGGCTGATGATCTAGAAAGAATTCGAGGAGAGCTGGAGAGACACTCTGATGGGTATCTGTCTCATGTAAATAGCACCCTTGTTAACCATTCTCACCAGCTGTCTGCGCTCAGAGATAGCATCCAAAACTGCACTGGACCATCTGGGTCTACTAGGATAGCTGAGGACAATTTAGCTGCAACACAACAAATGGCAGAACAACACACAACAGAACCAACTCATCCCAGAGGAGACCAGTTTGCAGTCCCCACACAATAGAGAGGTGACCAGTAATTCAAGTGCACTTTATAGTGTGCAGACAGTCTTTACTCACAGATACTATTATATAGTATCTTTCTCAGGAGACTTTTTTCTTGCCTACACCAATGGTATGATTAGTGTTGATTATAAATCTTCCCAGTCTGTGGTGCTGCTGTTTTGTATTTGTTTTTTTGTTTGATAATTTTTTTTATGAATTTTTACATAGCGTTTTTAGGGTTAGGTGTATGAAAGGTCTTTCTTTGTTATTGTGAATATTTTTATATGAATTGGATGTCTGTCTTTGCTATTTTTTTTTATTGTAGGGCTTTTTTAAATTAGAGAAACTCTTGTGTTCATATAGGTGAATCAGCATTTTGGGAACATACCCTTTTGTCCTCTTTTTTGTGTTTGTGCCTATATATGGTTTGTGACAGCTGGTTCTTAATAAAATGTAAAATGAAAAAAAAAAAAAAATAGTTTATGAGGTTTGTATATTACTGTGTATTCTTGATTTCTAAAAGAAAAAAATCAAAAGGCAACAGGCAAATAATTGCACTCTTTAATGTCATAGCACATTTGAAAATTTGAGATGTTAACAAAAATGACACAAATGTACAAAATTATCAACTTTAAACACACAGTATGTGAAAACCATAGAAGTTACTGTTGTGTTCACTGGACCACACTAACATCTGGGAAGGAAAACAATTTGTTAAGCTGTTGTATCGTTAAAACCTGGCCAAAACTCTGCACAAAAAGATGAAATTGTAATGATTTTAGGCCTGTACTATTTGTCAAACCAACATCCGATTTCTAAAAGGTTTTATGTATTTAAGGTTTTGTAACATTTGGAAAGGACGCTTAAAAAATATCACATATTCTGTGACTTTATAGTGATTATTGAGGTATGTTGGTGCGGATACTTACTAACAGCCGGCCCCCGTGGTTTCAGATTTTTTATGTAATTGATTATGCCATAGGCATCATATCCAAGCGCTGCTGCTGCCAGCAAACCAAAAATCTTAAAGAAAGAGCAAGCATGAGAAAAGTGTGAACGAAATGGTGAAAGCACAAGGGTCATAAAATGCAAAACAGAAAATAAGAAAATCAATTGTTTGTACATACCACACTTTTTAATCACTAAAAAGTACATTATGTATCTCATTTTGTAAAATGTGTTATGAGAGTTTGCCAGCAACACCATAAGATATCCACTTTGTGGCAGAATATCCAATAACTTTTATTTTAAGATAAGTCTTTTAAGATTATCCTTTCAAACACAAACGCAGTCTTAGCTAATTTACTCACCAAACCAGTAATTTCCCCGAAGCTGTACATTCCCCAGCTAAGACAGATCAGAGAAGTAATAAGAAGGATGAGCGATCCTGTGATTGTTCTGAATAAGTCCTGGAATATGGAGAAAACATGAGCTTTTTTAAAATTTATTTTTTCCAGTAAATACCGTAAAAGCAGAGGCTGAGAATAAATGGTATTGAGTAAGCTGCACTTATAACATGGTTGCCAAGTAATTGGTCCAAAAAAAATAAAAAAAAATAAAATATATATATATATATAATAAAAATATGAATTAATGAATAAATAAAAAGAATAATATTAATAATATTATAAAAATAATATTT
>JAUMHP010000055.1:6899490-6920444 GCA_032361065.1 Enteromius trimaculatus | reverse complement strand
GAGGCGTTCCCAAAGCGTTTTTGGACGCAGTGTCTCGTTCCTTCAAGGAACAGGGGTTATATTCATAACCCTGAGACATTTCAGTGTAGAAACGCACATTTGCAAGTTTTTCCAAATCGTCCACACGTTAATAGTTTGCAGTGAGCCTTGTGTGTAGATAGTTGTGTGTGTGTGTGTGTGTGTTGTGAAAAGCTGTAAAAATGCGAAAATGTAGTCTCAAAATCCAAATGAACCGAACAAGATCGACTTGAACAAAATGTCAATAAATAAACGCGTGCCACCTGATTCACAAATGCACAGATTCCTTTTTGCATGCGCAATTTATGATATATTAATGTAGAAAAGAGCAGTTTTATTAGCAAACATGTCTTTATTTGTACACATCGCTGTACAAGCATTTAATCCTGAGTGTACACGTACTCAAATTGAAAGATATTTGTGGGTGTGTAACAAGAAGCATGCATTAAATTTATGTAGGCTAGCGCATGGATAATTGTGCGTGCATCTATTAATCACTTTGAGTCTAAACTTATTCCATGGAGAAACCCAGAGAAAACCCCCCACCCCCACCCTCCCGGTTTAACCAAACAGTCCAAAACTTGTTGATAGCTTTTTAGACACTACTTTACATTCCTCGGTTTGAATATACGCTTGACGTATGCACGAAGAACCATTCTGAGAAAGACTCACCCTGCAGCACCGAACTGATTGTGGGTTGGGACAAAATTCCACATGTTAAAACATGCAGACCATGGGACTGTACTGTGTGCGTGCATTTGCAAAAATGTGAGGAAAACATCTACTTGGTGCATCTTTCTTCCCCACAAAGATCACCATCCAGCGAAGCAACTCAGAGAAACTTAAAAAACTCAGAAAAGTGCAACTTATCCTGCTTGACCGCGACACAGCGCAATCCATCTTTGCCCTCCTCCTTTCAAGAAACAGCTCATCCTTATTGCTAAATCTTTAGAGAATAAGTTCCTTCCATCCTCATCCGTGTGTGTGTGTTTAGTGTTTGTACAGTAAATAGTTTAACAATAATTAAGAATCATTTGCCTTGTGTATTGTGTTTTGGAGATCCTGAGCTACCCTGCTCTTAGACAGAAAGAAACATTAAACTTGTGAATTAATTCGCTGATCACGAGTTAAGCAAACTGTTTAAAATACACCAGTTGTGCTAAACGCTGGACGTATTGGTCAATAGAGTGTATTTCATATTTCAAATTCAGGATAACCATATTTAAATGATATCCGGTGATTCATTTACATAGGCTAACCCAACGCCTAATTAAACAAAGAAATTAAACGTAAGATTATTCCCCAAAATTAATGAATCATGTAATTTATTAATTAATTCTATTTTCTTACAGTGTGTACTCAGGTAGTTGCCACAAACATTACAACTTGTTAAGCTTAAAACTATACCATACATAAAAGTAAGCTAAAAAATATTCTTTACTAATATATAAAATATGATATTTTTGATGCATTAAATACCTGAAAAGAAGCTGTTGAATAAATCGCTTGGATGGGAAGCTTTTACAATGCTTTTGTAGAGGCAAAATGAATCACATACAACTGATTGCACAACATAGTGCAGCCCACTTCCACAATGACGCTTTTAAAATATTCTACGTTATCTTCCTCTTCTGCTATGTTGCTTGTTGCCAAGTCCCTGGTTTTTCAGCAGATTTGGTCTGTTTCATTATGTTGCTTTGGGGGTGGGGGTCTGAGTATTTGTGCATAGCTCAAGTCTCCACTTGTTCCTCAGTGTTATGAATGTGTGTGTGTGCTTACACGACAAGTTTTTCATAGGAAATTGGCTGGTTTTAATACGCTAACCTGGCAACCATACTAGTAAGTGAAACTTACTAGCTGTTCCTTCCTGAGACCGGATGCTCTACCTTCCATTACTCATACAACCCCACAACCATTTTCCATTGAAAAATAATTGTGTATGAAGAAAAATAGATCATAAGCAAGATCATTAAAGCTCGAACATCTGACATTTGAAATTGTATTGAATCACAGAAGTAACAAAAGCCTTTTTTTTTTTTTCAACAGGATAACTTATTCTTTATTGAATTTCCTTCGTGGATTCCATAGAACAATACAACAGAATTTCTGGATAATTTTGGTGATTGAGTTTTCAGCATGGTCATAACCATTTTCATCAATATCTTCATAAACGCTAAGAATATATCATACACATTAAATACAGCACAACCCAAAGGCATCGAGAGTTTCACAAGACATATCAAACACCACTAACAACGGAGAAGTTGAGTAGCATATTCATTTGGAAGAGGGGAAGAGTGGGCCAGAGCAGAGAATGGAAGAGAAAGAGAGAGAAAGAGAATGAGGGAGGGAGAGACACGCTAATACATTTAGCAGGCCGATGGCCTTCTACCCAAAAGCGAAACCTGGTTTTCCCCAAAGTCGCAGGCAAATTAAATAATCTGAAAAAATATCAAATAGATAGTTACAAGTCTGGGTAAGCTTGCATTATGAGCATCTGATCATGCAATAATATAAAGGATCTCATCATAACAACGTCTGCTGCATCAGCCCTAAATGAAACGATGATCAACTCAGGGCAAAAACGAATCTGGTGCATTTACTAGATTAATACGATTTTTACTCAGCATCCTTGCATCTGAAAGTGTGAGACTTTAATATATATTGTTTGAATTCTATACAAAACAATAACTTTATTGCATCAGTTAACCTGCCATAAACATGGTTCAAATGATACATTTTGTAGCTAATTTAAATGACCCCCTTGATTCCAGCCGAGAGCTATCACATACACCAGTTATTACTGATCATTTGCATTTCGAATGATTGATCAAGCTGAAAAATAATCTAAACTGGCATTCCTGTGATCATGGAAATTTCACATTATAGCAGTTCATGATATCGGTTAAAGAATGAGCAGGTACTTTATATATATTTTTATATGTACATCTGAAAATATACCTCAATATCGCAGGCTTAAATCCTGTGATATTGCATATGCTTTTGAAAGAGGGAAATGAGAAAATATTGATGAAATCGAACTGGCACGTATAGCTACATTACTGACATCTCAACACACAGGATTGATTCTCTCTATCCGGTGCTCACACGACACAAACAAAACCCCAGTCCATATACATATGTATATATATATATATATATATTTATATATATCTATTTTTAGCATCCTCTAGCTTAAACAGCACTACATCAACACAGCACTCAGATGCATTGTGTCATGAACAACCACACTAATTCTGCACTGAGAACGCATGTGCTTTTCATAAGACAAAGATTTGAAAGAGAGAGAACTAAACAAAGTCAACATTTTCAGTCAGGAAATGAGAAATACTTTAAGATACCCTTGACCGTTTTGCTTGCTGGTTGAAGTAATGTGGTCCCTCCATGAGTTTGGGAATGATTCTGCCCACAGTAGCCCCCACCGCCTCAGTCTCAGTCACATCAGTGCTCCATCCCACCCATGAAGAAATAAAATACAACAAAATACCAAATAAAAGAGGTCAACATAGAAATGGAACGAACTGTACCAAACCACGACCCACCAGAGGTAAACATTTTCAAGGAACAAATTCTGTGGGGCTTTGTGAACTTTTTCACATTATTATTATATTATAATCATTATATTTATTTAAGATCTCTAAATTGAACTAGACTACAGTGGAATAATCCCATACATATCTTTAGGAAATATTTATATATATATATAATTATTAATGAATATATATATATATATATATATATCTATACAGCACAGACAAATACATTCTCTCAAGATTAGCATTACTATTGTCAACATTATAAATTCAAAATTCATATAGCAATAGGATTCATATACTTTTTTCATATTTTGGTACCGTATTCAAGTGTTTTGAAATTTGATCAAACTTTTTTAGTTGTATACATCACAATAATAAACAGCACATTAAAATTCCTCCGCTCTAAGTCCCCCTTCCCATCTATATGTGATTTTGGATTAGACCCCTTCCCCTCCCTCCCTCCCTCCCGCCCCTCTTATCTTTCACAGACGTAAGCACAGACGCACAAACAGGGAGAAGTGTGGGATTGTGGGTAGGGTTCAGGCACCACACTGCTAGAGTCACACGATCAACTTCTTTCTGTGGAAAGACAGCGAAACACACTATTTGAGATTAAGCTGATATTCCATTCGATTTTGTCTGAATGAATAAGACATTAAGTAGTGAACAAGTGCATTTAAGTTTTAAAGATTCACATTTAGCTTTAGTTGCATCTAAAAAGCCGACCATGTATTATTAAATATCAGCCAATATTAAACCATCGATATTAAAGTTTCACATCTCCACTCACCAGCCATCTCCTGCTCCTCAGATATTTCTTCGCTCACATCTGGTTGGAAAAGGAGGTGGGTGCCCCCTGCTGGTCATATCCACCCTGTCCGTATTCTCCACCTTGATTGTAGCCTTGCTGGCTGTAATCGGGCTGGTAGCCTCCCTGGGAGCCGGCGTACGGGTCCTGCTGCCCATATCCTCCCTGCCCGTAGGAATCAGGGGCAGGCTGCTTCTCCTGGGCGGGCTGTTGGCGCATAAATGGTGCAATGATCCCAGTCTCCTTGAATACAAACCACAGGTTACCTGTCCACAAGATCAGGTTGAGGAAGCCAAAGACCTGGAGAGAAAAGTATTGTATTTAAAAGTTTGCTCAAATTACAAGAGAGACACTGAAAGACAAGGAAATTTCCTGTATGCCCAAGCAGAACTGACTCACCACAGAAGTATTAAGACCAGACATGATGGGGTCGTAAACTTCACGGCAGTGGTTGCCTTCCTGTTCACAAGCGGGGACCAGATCTAGAACCTTCTCTGGGTCTGTAGCTGTCTTGACATCAGACAAGCCCTTCGCCCATGCTGCCGAGCTCACCAGCCACATGAAGGTGAATACACACGTCACACCAAAATCCTGCAATCAAATTATTTTTTATAGAATTATACATAAATATATAGGCTAGTATTGTATGAGTTACTGGGCTGCCTCGCTGCATGAATATTTCACCCAAAAGGGTCTGTTTACACACACTCATGTCATTATAAAGTCAATGCTAAAATAAAATCTGTTGTTCATAGTAACCAGTAAAGGAAAAATAAGAAAAAACAAACACCAAAAGTAATCTGTCAAGGTCATAACTAAAGTCAAGTCTCCTTTATTTATATAGAGTTTTAAACAATGCAGACTGTATCAAAGCAACTTTCCAGTATCAAATAGAACAACAGTGTCAATAAAGTAAAATGAACACTCTTGAATGAACATATTCACTCTTATTTTATGCCTTAACATGTCAAAAATGCAAAACGTTTCCTGTTTCGTCATATTTGGATAGGAATTACACAAATCATGTAAATTATCCCATATTTCCAATTCAAAACAGATATTTTTACGAAAAAAGTCTTTTGACGAAGGATATTAATGTTGGTAGTTTATAATTCAACGTTAAAACGGAAGCTTGGTGCAGGAATTCACACTGAGGCGGACCAGACTAAAAACTTTGTTTTAAACCTTTTCTTAAAAACTGAGTGTTAACTAAGGAATAGCAGCAAAGCAGTACAAGAATTTCAAGTAATTGGGGGGCCAGTTTGGCTATTTGTAACTATACTTGTCCCCTTCAGTGGTCTAGGGTGAGTAAATAATAGCAGATGCTTTTGCAACTTTTTAACAAACTGCTACCTTAGAGCTTATATTCCTTAGAAGAAAACTTACAATCAGCGGTCCTTTATTGTTCTCGCGGTATTTCTCAAAGGCAAAGACATAAACGCTGAGAGCTGCCATGGAATACAGGAATGCAAAAACGGCTATGGTGACGAAGAACTCTGCTGAGGATGAGTAATCCCCAACCAGGAAGAAACGCTCAGTCTGGCCATTCTTGCAGGCAGGGGCATCAAAATACACTTGATGAAGCCTGAGGGAGATACATGGGAACAGGGTTGAGAACAATAATACGTTCAGTTGGGAGCTTTACACGTTTAACACTATGTTCTCAGAAGCAAGACTTTTGACTGTCCCATTGACTGCTGCCAAGTAAATCACACTGTCAAGGTCCAGAAAAGTATGAAAGACATCATGAGAATAGCCCATCTGCCATCGGTGGTTCAACCGCAATGTTATGAAGCGACGAGAATACTTTTCTGGACCTCGACAGTATTTATTACTTGGCAGTCAATGGGACAGTGACAAGCCTCTTGGTTTTCATCCAAAATATCTTACATTTTGCACCAAGGACTAACAAACGTTTACGGTTTTGAACCAACATGGGGGTAAGTGATATGACAAAATTTTCACTTTGAACCCTTTAAACCAGCTCGTGACCAACTAAGGTCCAGCTCAAACTAGCTTCCATGCTTCAAAACGTACCTAACCAGCATATGCTGTTTTTTTTCACCAGGAAAAGGATTAAACATAAATGTTAACATTTACAGAATTTAATCAAGACCTTCATAATATTAATAAGATATAACAAGGTGCTATAAAATATTGTATTTACAACAGTAGTAAAAAAAAAAGAAAGAAACATAAAAGGGTTTTACATACTGCATATACTGTAGTTGTGTTTATATTTAAGGAAGTCAGGGGATGCTGACAATTTGATGCATAGTAAATCAAAAAAATACATCAAAAATACACCAGGGAATCTCTTTAATACCCTGCCAAGCAAAACACCAAAGGGACTGACAAAAAGACCTAAAAAGGCAAATCCATATTAATTAACAAGTATAACTTTGATATTGTCACATGTCTGAAAAGACAGAAGTACCTGAAGGGATACTCAAAATCCACGTCTATTTTCAGGTCACTGTCTGATCTGTTTCTGCACTCCACGCTCATCCTGAAGGAGCCGGAGTAACTCCCACAGGTGGAGAATGCAAAGATGGCAAACACCTGAAAAAGAAGTTTACATTTATGGATTTGATAGATGTTTTATTCAAATGTGTTTAATGTTTAAATTTGATCAGCTACAGGAAAAGCATGTCTTATGAAAAGCCCATTTGAGCTACAGGAAAGTGTTTCACGTATTGTAGTGACTAGAAGGTTGTTTTGAAATCTAAGGTCAAGATTTGGAACTGAAAAAAAGCCGGACTGCTTTCTATACATTTTCATCTTTAAAGACTGCTGAAAATGCGATAATGTCATATTTTACACATACGTTGTTTAACGTAGGAGGTGTATGAATGCAATTAAAATACAGACTAAATGAACCAAATAAAGGCATCTTTCACCATGTGACACCAGCATCCTGACATGGACATAAGCACATTATTTTTCCTTTCAGGATTTAGAGTCATAGAGATTACTTATAGACTTTGCCTGGTGGAGGGACTGAATGGAGAATGAAGCTATTAAATGATACTCTGCCATCTGTCATATAGCTGAGCTGTGCTCTGTTATGAACCCAGGGAACATCACGGGAGACCAAAACAATAGGCAAACACCAAGCCACAGTAAACCATGCTGAACAAAGGCAGACCAAACAAGTCAAATGAGGTCAAGAGAACTAAAACATCTAAAGAAAGACGATAGCAAAGTAACCTAACCATAACAATGCATACGAATGCAGTTATTGTAGAAACAAAGCAAAACGCTATAATAACTTGTGTTGAAAAAACAAATCACATCGCCTACCCACCAGACCACACAAGGTCCAAGAGAGACTATTAAATAATTAGTCAGGCTACACACTACACAATACAGACCAAACAAATCAAATCTGATCAAATCTAACAAAATCAGATCAGCTCACATTACCAAGCCCAGAAAAGACCGATCCCAGACGGAAACCCACCCAAATGAACTAAACTGAGTTTCGTGGTTAAGTAAATTAATTAATCTGAGCAAACGTATCGAAAGTGATCGTTTTAAATAGGTTATTATACGCAAAAGGTGATTTAGAGAATTATAAATGCCTTGCACGGCCAAACAGTTCTGTATTACTTAAATAAAGAGATAAGTTATCTTGAATTATCTGAATGATGCTTGTTCTACTATAAGAGAGTGTACAGACAGGATACAAATGTGGTCTTGTTTCACATTTTACTACAAAGTCTGTTATTTGATACCATTTTCAGTTTGTACAAAGTGAAGAAGCTCTGTGTGACCAGTAGAGGGCACTAATACTCTGCAATTGTGCGTGTTCTCCCACGTGCGTCTGGGTAAAGGTGCGTTTGATTTCTTAAAATGATACCAGTTATCTCTACTTTGGTCATTTGACTTTTGGTCATCTTTTCAGCTGCGATTGCGTGTACTCTATGAACTGGCCTTGCCTGAATGAACGCAGTACACAACAGCTGCAAAATTATACTGGACTTTTAAATAAACTATCATATAAAACAGGAACAGTACAGATGCCTGTGGGGGAAAAATCTCCTTAATTGTGCTTGGTTACTTCAAAAGTGAAATGGAAACTATGGTGCTAAACACCATACATAAAATAATTCAATATAATGTAGTAAAACATGTCATTATATGTGTATTTGTATGAGCAGATGATGCAGGCCTGCCTAAATGTTATGTATTACTGCTGCCAGTTTATTTACAAGTAATTTAGATTTAAAACACACACATTATGCTGTTATTATATTAAACCTTTTGTGATGTAACATAGTAAGCTTTTAGTAAAATGGAAACCAGTTACAGCTTCTAATCCGGCTCCTATGCCAAGTCAAAGTCACCTTAAGGCTATTCTACAATCTTTGGCCCAACTGAGGAAATTACTGACCATATAGAAACCAAAAAGAAAAAAAACATAATTTGAGCTGCAACAGACTGTGTTTTGTGCAGGAAGTGTTAAGTCTAGTGGTGTCGAATGCTTCCGTGTGTATGCATGTTTGATTGACAAGTTTTACATAGATAGGCTATCAGGAGCTTGATTTCACCAAGTACAACATGTTCCTGAATCGACATCCTTGTTAGGCTAATCCTGGAACAACATTCTAATCAACCAATCAGAATTGAGTGATGCTGATCCAGGAACATGTCTTACTTGTCAAACCACAGTGCCCCAGCTATAATAGATGATGGACATTTGTGCTTTCCAGTTCTAAATAATTTAATGTCTGAAGTTCATTTATGGACTAAAATGATTAGCCCACCATCTTATATAGCCTATAAATTAATCAGAACTTACCCATTCTAAGGCTTTGATGAAACCCAATGGGACTTTCAGCACCCTGAACTGCCCATTGGCAACCAACTGTCAGGAAAAAAACAACACCATTTGAAAAACGTTACACAAACAGGTAGAAAGACAATAGAGATAGAAAGATGGTTAGATTAAAGTATTATGGATGATGTGTCTTCACCAAGATGACTCATAAACAGGCCCCTTCGCTCATATAAGAGCCAATATATTTTGAAGCGATTGTGAAACCTACGCATAGCATCTGCTGCTACTGTAAAGCCATAAAAAAAAACCTTTATCAAAGCAGTAACAGAAGGAAACGAAAAATATTGTTTCAAGCCACAAACTCTTTATATCACTGAAGCCGAAAGCAAAGGAAGGGAAGGTGAGTCTCGAGGACCTTGAAGAATCGCCTGCGCGCGTCACCGCCATCTCCAAGCCCCAGAGCTTCTGAACAGCAAGCGACAGAGATTTCTGAAACCATTTCGCACACGAAAATCTAAAAACACGATGGCTCTAGCAATTTGGAAAAACACAAGGCCCTTAATTGAGGACAAACATAATAAATGTGGCGCTTAATGTGACCGTTTTCTGCCTCATACAGGACAGAATTATTATAATATTTGCTCATTAAACCTGTGGTATGTGATACTGGTTTTATTCGGACATAATGACGTAGGAAGGTGCGGTTTTACACGACACCATTGTTTGCCCGTGAGGATGGTCCTCCTTTAAACACCATGCAAATAAATAAATAAACCAGTCCATTAATACGACGATTTAGATCTCCTCTTTAAGCGACTTAATTATTCATCGCAATATATAATACTGGCCTAAACATGAATACAGTTTGCATTCCCTTGCAAAAATGTGCATCAGACAATGTTCTGTAAATATAAGCATCAATAACTAAAATATGATTGTGTGCTATATTCAGTAGACGCGGATTTCTCGATCCTGCCTAAATTTCCTAATATTATTTAATTAATTATTAATAACAATAAAACAGAAGGGCCTGGGCTTGTAGTTGAAAGTCACACAGTCACAGTATTGGGATGGAAGTCAGCTGCCATTTTAAAGCGTATCTACGAGCGCATCTGCATGTGATAAAGGGCCTCGTGCACTCGCTTTGGTTTAATATTACGCTTTTGCAATAAACCTAATTGTAAAATGAAACAATATCGTTTTATAGCATACCAATAAACGCGCATTTAGTAAATGTGTAATTACTGCACGTATTACAACCCTCTACAAACACGTCTAACGTTAGCTAATCGAGCGCTTCATCAGATCTGTATAAACTAATACACAGAAAACATAATGTAAAGCTTGTGTTAAAAACGAAAATATAGGATGTCGCGGAGGAAATCTCGTTGAAATACTGTATCAGTGAACAGACGGACAGCATCAGCAGGGCACCTCTCCCTATAAGAATTTTCCACCATCATTTCTAAGCGCATCTTTATCGTATACAACGAATGCCTGACTGAAAGACAAACACATACTTATAAACTCAGCAATAATATGCTGGAATTATTTTGAACCCGAATGCCCTACCTGATTTACAATATCCATGTTTGTCGCCTGCTTGTAGAAAGGAGAAACAGCTATAACCGGGGGAGGCGAGTGATGGAAGCGGAACAGCCCACGGAGGGGGAGGGAAAATCGACAGAACAGCAGCTTCAGTTGCGTCACTCACGCGCTTAGAATAAGCGAAGGCGTTTTTTGGTGCGCAAACTGAGCGGGATGAACCGACCGACGCTGATCGCAGCAGAGCAATGAGATCATCAACCTGTCACCGTTCACGTGCTTCTTCTAACTGTATCTTCAGTGATGTTCTCAAATATGATATTTCCCCTTCAAATGAGTTGTTGTTTCGATGGCAGGCTGCTCGCGCTGCAGAAGCCGTGAATTATGAATGTGATCGATCAGTGAACACTAGATCCGGCCGCCGCTAAGCGCTGAGATTCAATTAAATCGTTTCATTCTACAATGGTTCAGTGGAACTTTAAGATGCCGTTTGGGAAATAATAAGAGTCTTCAACAACAGCAACATCAAAAACATCACGGTTATGAATAACTTTAGGTAGCATATACACAATAATGATGTATAGAGCTGTGTGGATGTTTTGGAGAGACAGTTACTAACTTTACTTATTTTACTGGGCTAAGACGGCATTCTGTAGGCCTTCAAAATTTTTTCAATCTTGGTAAAATTTCATAATGAACCCATACTTATTAAGATTTTAATAAATCTACACACAACAGACAATGTTCTCCTTGTGGGAAGTAACCATACAGAGTTGGACTGACAATGATGACTCATACGCTATTTTTAGAGTTGGAAAAAAAATAGGCCTAAACACCCGTTTAATAAAGAAATGTTAAAACATGAAAATATTTCAGAAATCTCAGCACAATCACAAGCATATGCTGCTGTGAGAATTAAATAGTTTTTAAAAATATCAATGATGTATTCTATATGTTTAATGTTATACATTTAATAATACTATTAATTAAATAACATTTTGTTCTGATATATACAATTTTGTAATATGACATGTTGTATTATTGTTGTATAATATATAGCGTTTTTGGTGTGATAAATAACATGATAAATATTCTCTCTTAGAACTATAAGCACATAAAGGCAGAATCACGATAAAGTAGATTTTTCATCACTCCCTCCTTGCTCCTTTTGAAGCCCAAAGGCCTGCAGCTGTTCTTCTCATTGCTAAATAAAAACTCTAATTAGAGGTTCTCTATGTATGTTATGAAAGTGTCTCAATGGCAGAACTCATATCCCTCATCTCACTCTCGTAAATGAAGCTGAGAAATGCTTCATTTTGATAAAGAAGTAATGATGCGGAACATTCTTCGTAGATCGAGATGTCTGGAATAAGAGGACAGTTGTGCTTGAAGGCCAGTATAGGGCTAAAGAAAGTGTCCTCCCCCACAATGCACCACTATAATTGAAGCCAGCAGCCTGCAAAGTGGCCTGGTCTCAAATCAGTGCACAATTCATTGCATCAACAGAGCTTATATATAAAAAACAAGTAAAAAAAAAAAAAAGTTACATGGACTGTCCCCCATAAGCCAGTGGTGTGGTGTGCAGCGGCACATAATGCACAGGCTTCAAGAGGCCCACCCTGGCTACAGGGAAATTGTATTGAATAATTATTTATGTATATGTATTTACTTATATCCAGGTTTAATCCAGAACAGTGTTGTGAATGTAAACTGGCATATTGAAAAAAATAAATCTAAATTTGACAAACTAAAAGACATTTTATAAGTTGGGGGGCTACTACTGTAAATTCCTGTAGAAAATGGCCTCTCGTTATCTTAAGGCACCCCTGGTGGTGTGTAAACTGAATCCTAATCATACAGTCTTTACATATACATCTTCCATAGTTTGAGGTAAGAGAGACATCTGTCTGTCTTAAAACCTTGTCAAATTAATTTGATAGAAAACAGTAAATATTAAGCATATCTTTCCTCTGGCCAAACAATTCGGGCACATATCTAACACACATACAATATAAATCAACCCAGAGCAACTTGAACCCAATGTTCCCAGCTCCAGAAGTTGATGCCTTATTAGGCCACTGGGTTTTGACATGATTTGCTGCTTGTATTACAAAATGGGTTTGCAAAAAAGCTTTCCCACAAAAAGTTACGTTTTTCCCAATTAAAACTTGCTGTGATTCTCCTGATATTATAAAAACGACAGATTGCAATAAGTGGAAATATTTCATCTTTATAATTGTTTACAAACATAATTCAGAGTTTAATAAACTCTCATTCAATCTCACAAATAAATCTTCAGCTATTATAATATGTAATGTGAAGTTGTTGTATTAATATTGCTCTGTATATTTATGCTAACGAAATAAAAGTTTTAGGGAAGGGAGCAAATGTTGGGGATTACAGATATGTGGTATGACAGACATGTTCACAACTGCAATCTGTGGCCATTTTTGTTTTTTGGAAATGTTCAGTCATTTTTATTTTTACTGTATGAGACCCATGAATAGGGCACAGTGTCCTCCTTCTGAATAGATCACTGTTTCTGTGGCTGTTCTAAGGGAATGATGATGAGTAAAAGGACTCTGACAAGACTAAAGTGGCTAGGCATATCAACAACATTTTTTAAAATCAATCAGAATAAAAAATGAAAACAAACAATTAAACGATAATAACAAAATGCAAAATTAAACAACTTTTTAAAACTTTTTTTTTTATTTTATTGTCCTGAAAAATGTCCTTGAAATTCCAGCCAGGCTCTGTGCAACCCACCAGTTTGTTTCTCCTTAACAGTGTGTTTTTTGCTCCAATATCACATTTTATTTCAAAATTGAACTTTAAGATGGAATTGGAAAAAAGACCACTTAAAGAATGAATGCATATTCAAAGATGATAATGCAATACTTGAATCTATCATGGAAACTGTGGACAAAATACACATATAACACAAAATTTGAGACAAACCTGTAAAATGATTAAAAGTGTTAATATTTCAGTTATTTATTAAAAAAGGTTACATTTTTTATTTGAATTATTTTAAATACTGCATGTATTTTAGGTAGCAGAATCCCTCTGTAAATTACATTTAAAATAAACAGACAAACATAAGAATGATGGAGTAAAAACACATTTACACATATAAAACGTTCAACAAGATAAGCTGTTTATAAAAGAAGTCCTTTCAGAGATCTGAATTTAAAGAATTTAAAACTGCCGTGTTGACAGGGTAAACTGGAGTCTCTTTCACAGATTGAGTAAGAACCGGTCACAATATTCCAGAACTAAACCTTCATTCTCAGCAGAGTCTGTCGCTCAGAGCAGCATAAACAATGTGATTGGTTGGTCAGGATTCTGTTGCCCCACCCACTGACATCCTGATCAGCTCTTTTTCTGTTATTCAAAAAGATGTAACACAAGTCATCTCATCAGCCAGTTCCTCTTCCTCGTGGCTCCTGATGGGTTCCTCGTCACTGTATACGGGTCCCATGTCTGTGTGGTTCAGGAAGCCTTGACTCTCCCCAGAGCCCCCACGATTGAGGAGATCGCTTGCAGCACTTTCCATCTCATCTATGGTCATGTGACAGGCATCTGCAATCTCACGCTTGGCAAAGGCTACAAATTTTGGGTCCTTGGCATACAATCCCAATCCCTCAGAGATCAAGACCTGAGGAAGGCAAAAAAAGTTATCTTAAGTGACTGGTTGCACTGGTCAGAGTCATATATATAGATAATATAATTTTATTAAAGATTTCTATTTCTATCACAGGAACTGATTACATTTTAAAACATGTAAGTATTATTGTATTACATTATATTTTAAAAAATATATTACATACTATTATTTTACTACATATTTTATATTATATGAAATCCATAGATTAAAAAAAAATACAAATATTCAATTTATATCTAAATCAGATATCAAAATATATTATATCTATTCATTTTGTTATCAAAATACAATTTACTCTGTTACACAACTTACAAAGCAGCATTGCTCATTTTATGAAGAGTTATTTTAGTTGTAACGTTCTAATGTTACTGTAATATTGATGTAGTCAAGCTGTAATGTGTCTGTAATGTTATTATTGCAACGTTGCTCTCCTGCTCTAGTGTTTCTCTGCTCGTACCGCTTCTACCAGACTGTCAGCGCTGCCTCTCTTCTCACTGTAGTGAGGACTGAGTTGGGTAGGGACTCTGAGGGTGGTGTAGGCTCTGTACGGCTGCCCCCCTCCACCCGTCGAGGGTCCCGAGTACCATCCCGAACTGGGATGCCGAACCGACGCAGGCACTCCGATGGCACCGGCTTTTTTGTCCCAGATGCCTACACTTCCAGCGCCTCCTGCTCCCTCCTCCTCTACAAGGATAAGGGGAGCGTAGAGAAGACGACCCCGTCGAGGTCCGGTATTTGCCCAGGATGCTGTTGAACCAGTGGATGATCTAGTGCTGCTGCGACGAGAATCATAGCTACCGTATCCCTAAAATGGAGAGAAAGAAGCAGACTGAATCAGATTCAAACTGTTCAAACTCACTTTCACAGTGTTAATATTCAAGGGAGTCACTTCAGTTATAAAAAGCAGTTGACAATTAGGAACTGTCAACTGTGTAAAGAAAAGGTGTTTCGTCAACTATAGGCAAGTTGCAAGTTTAGGTCTCAAGTTTGTTTAATTTGACTGCTAAAACTAAATTCACAGTTACACAATACAACACTTTAGCCCTTAATAAACCTTTTTTAAAAAATGCATTTATTGACCAGTGCTAGCGTAGAACATACTTGAGACTGAATTAAGATATATACATTAACATAGCAATTTGTTTTCATAGTTGTTAAAGTTATTATTATTTAATTAACATTTCAATTGAAAGTCTGGGTCTGGGAAAAGGGCAAAACTATAAAATAAAATGTATTAGTAAAGCAGAAAAACAATTTTATTACCTTAATTTTACAAAATGTAATTATTTTCATGTAATTAAAAAAAGTTTTATTTTAATATTAATTAATTTATACATATATATGTACCCTTGATTGAAACACAAATACAATATAATAATATCTGTGTGAACTTATGTAACTGTAACATCAAAAAAGATGTAAAAACAAAAAGAACATATTGGTTACACTTTATTTTATATCCTTGTTACACATATTGCATGTACTTACTACTATAATTATGCATAATTACATGCAAGTGACCCTAAGCCAAACCCTAATCCTAAGCATAACCATATAGTAAAAACATGTACTTAAATGTAAAACTACACTGTAACAAGGACACTTTAAAATAAAGTTCAACCCACACATTTGATAGTGTGTCATGAACAAAAAATGGTATTTTGTAACATTACCTGTGAACGTGCTCTGCAGGGCGGGGAGTTCTGATGGTACGTTCCTGGGATGGGCAGATCATCGCTGCTACCTTGCCTTCTTAAACACTGTATGTTAAATGAAGCCTTTCTCCCTGAAAAACAGAAAGTTAAGCAGTTAAATACACAGATTATCTTATAAGGTTCCAGCTTATAAGGTATAAAGTTAAGTACAACACTTTATTACACACACACACAATACTATAAATAATAATTACTAAATAAATATATCACAACTGCTGATTTTACCAGTTGGTGTTGCTGGCAGCAGTCGTCTCCGTGCTGTCCTCCTGCCTTCACCATAACTGTTTCCATAATGATTACCATAGACAGGGTGTCTCATAGAGTGCCCATCGTACATGTCTCTATGTCCCGGGAACATTGTGCTGTCCTCTGGATAACCATGCCTGAGTGAGGACAAAAAGTTGCATTATAATCCATAAAGTTATTTAGCTTTCAAATAGAATTCATTCATTCAGGCACAGGCAAAACTCATGAGTACCTTTCTCTAGAGATGACGCTTTCGCTGTCCTCATCTTTTCCATAGAAGCGCTGTTCTCCAGGGTACTCACCACCTTCCTCTCGCCGAGATAGCGGAGAGGAGAATCTATCCCTGGAGTCTCTCCTGAGGGAGAAAAGAGGAACCCTGCAGTCAGCAGGAGACTGAGAGAAGAGCAGACAGGAACAGGGAAGGGGAAGGGTGGTGCTGCAGACTATGCTGAATGCTTACCTTGGGTACTTGTAGTATGATGGTCTATCAAACAGACAAAAACAGTATGTCAAATAAATGACAGATAAATTACATAATTAATACAAGGTATGATATGAATAAACGCAGAACAAATAACTGGATTTACCTTCTGGGCAGCTGGTCAATCACACCATTCTTGTGTTGGTAATGCAAGGAGGAACGCGTGCTGTCTCTTCTCCTGAAATTCTCATGTTCCAGAGCGCCGTTCCCGTTCTGTGTTTTTGCTAAAGAACTCCTACGTCCCAGTCCCCCATTCAAGATGCCTTCTCCTGAGACAGGAACAGGAGCACCGCTGGGAGTAGTGGCCAAAGAGGAGCGCCGGCTTTTGCTTGAGGGCTCAGCGTGGCCTGCGTAGCCATTTTCATTCTAAGAGGCCGGCAATATAAAAGGAAAACACTGAATCTTCTATTCAAATATATGCAATGCAACAAGAAGACATTTCAAATCATAGACATGTTTCGAATTATATATGAAGAGTTTATTACAACATTATCCATGTTTTTATCCTGAATACTAATTAATACAAATCTGGTCTGAAAACGAGTCATCCAGTCCGATCCAAAGCATCCCAAACATGCTCAATGTGCGATATGTCCAGTTAGTTTGCTGGCCATGTTTTCAGCTTCCAGGAATTGTGTACAGACCCTTGAAACATGGGGCTGTGCGTTATCAGAGCTGGGGATCGTGGGTTCAAGTCCTGTCTGGGCTGTGAGCCTTTTTGTAATTTTGCAAGTACTCACACTTTAAAAGTGTGCTGCAAAAATTATTACTAATAATTACTCAACTTGCACTGCAGGTGGTGCACTTCAAGTAAGGAAAGTAACTATTAGCAATCATGAACTCTATGACTGACATGTTAACAAATTATGCACCTGGATATATGATAAATGCTTAGAGTAGGGAATGCAGTAATTTATATACTCTTTCATGTGACCAACCAAACCACAAAACCCTCAGCCTAAACCATTCATTATCTGATATCTGCTCTTGCCTGGTACTCGAATTACCATTTGTCTCAATAGAGCAAGTGCCTCATTACTCTGAATTATCATCTAATCTGTCTATCTCTGACTATTTGAACATAATGGACCATTTCTATTCAAAAGATTTATAAAATAAATTCAGTATGATTCAGTTAATTGATCGAAAAGAGTGATTAAATTGTGCTCCAAAATAATATTGATGGTCAAGGCACCTTATAACGAGCATCATCCTCCTCTTGCTCCTCCTCCAGACCCTCCTCTTCCTCCTCCAGATCTTCGTTCATGGCCAGTCTCATTTCTGGCCCCAGGTCCTGCAGAGTTCGCAGCCCCGCCTGACACAGATGCACGCGGAAAGAGACAGGTACCACAGTATATATGCAGCTCAACAAATCACCAAAAACACCGAGAAAAATATATTTATGTAAACAATTCAGAAACCGCCAAATGTTGCTCAAGCAGGTAAACAAGCAAGATTTTACGCTGCTTTAAATGTAATGCTTTCCAGTGACCTAATGGATATTGCATCAGCCTTCCTAGCTGGGAATTGTGGGTTTGAGTCTCACCTGGGTGGCAAGCTACAAAACTTGGGTGGCAACAGAGAAAAATAAGTTAAGTCTGCAGTCCTGATTGATGAATTTGCTGAGATCATGTGAGAAGGACGTTATGTAAACATAACGACTGGTAATTTAAAACCAAGTAAGGCTAGAAGAGAAAATCTATCTACAGGTATGTGCTTTCTATTACTGAGAAATTTTGCAAGAGGCCCCAGTAGCCTAATGTATAAAGATCAGCCTCTGGAACTGGGAATTATGGATTCTAGTCTACTTGGGTTGCAAACCTTTCTTTGAAGTTGTAAAAAAACTGATATCATCAATCTATCAAAGCTAAGCTGTCTGTTAAATGATGAAATAAAGTTGAGGCTTGATGAATTGTAGCAATCATACAGTATAAGATGGATTGAGGTTATGAACAAAACTGACAATTTAAAACCAAATCAGGTGACAATACAGTTTTTTTTTTCATGGTTTACACATGGTTAAGACTACAATAAGGCCCAGTGGACAGGGTATCAACCTCTGAAGCTCACCCAGGTCTCACTTGGGTCATGAGAAATAGATCCTTTATCTAGCATGAAATGTATTGTGAAACTTTCTGACAGGTTGTGAACCTGTAAGAATGATGAAATGCATGCAGCATGGACACAAGCCCACACATGTAACCTCAACCTACCAATGACAAGAATGATAAAAAGAGACTGTGTAAGGTGATACTCTGCATGAAGACAGCCAGGATCACAGCTTTTTTGTGAAGACTTGTAATTTAGTCTGCTTCAGTGGATCATCTCTCAATGTGGGATTTGTATGAAGCCATTAGACGATTGTCAGGTCATCTGTTTTTGTGATTTAATTTAGTGCAAGTGCGGGACATTTTGCATAAAATGTGTGATTTAGCAAAAGCAATGCTACTATTGTGTCCAGAAATATTGGAAATGACAGAAATAAAATGCAGAAGCTGGGATAGAGATCTACCTGTAGAGCTGAAGGGTTTCCATTCTCTGTATCTCCCAGACCCACTTTCTCTTTCCTTTTTCGGAACTTCCTAAAATAGTCCTGGATCAAGAAAGTGGCGTAGAATTTACCCACAGTCACTTCTTCCTCTGTAAAAGAACATAGAATGTTCGCAAAAATGTTTCTGATTTGTGCAGCTTTTTTGGGTTTTGCAGCATGAGGGTTTTGCAGTTTTCAATGCCAGTTATACAGTATATGAACTGAAGCAGATAACTAAACACAAAAATATTCAATTATAATGAAATTACTTTTTAAGATAATATATATTGTATTTAATATTATATTACATTTGTCAGTGTCAATTTTCACATTCACAACATGCCATTTTCAGAAATGTTGGATATTAATTTTCACTGTATGAAATGCCAAACAAAACTTACATGATATATATATATATATATATATATATAGGCCATTATATAAAATAAATTAAATTACTTAAGCTATGCTATTCAGTAAATTCTTCTGCTTGTTATTCCAATAAAAATTTTGAATTTTCAAATGTGGTGCATTGTGGATTTAAAGAACTACATAAATATGATCCACAAAGAACTCACCAGCAGGGGGTGGAATAACCTCATCCAATATTTTGGGTTTCATTCTCTTCCAGATCTTCTTAATGATGATTCTTAATTCTTCGTTCTCTTGATCAGGGTTCCCTGAGAACAACACAATACATCAGCTACCTAAGACCTTTTACACACACATATCGTCTTACTTATTTTCAAAAAGCTGCATATTATTTTATGCACAGTAGCCTATAGTATCTGGTGTTGTGTTTTTGAATTCAGTGAAGCTTCATTAAAAAAAAAGCATGACAATGACAGAAAAGCTCCAGTATTTATATGCAAAGCACACTTTTATATGAATCATCTGCAGTGAAGCGGATGAGTATGCAGAGGGTATGTGTGTTTTTGTGTATGCTCATACTGACCCTCAGTTTTAATTTTCAGAGCAGTTCTGACCAGGGCAAACAGGGTGGCATTGAAGGTGACTGTACCATCACTGTTCAGGGGCATGTTCATGGCAACCAGCCTCTGTCAAAAAAACAGAGATATAGTATGAGAAAAAGAAACGGAAGAAGAATAGACCAAATGGATTTTGTGTGTGTCTGTACTTTGCAGGCCACACGATGAGGACAGAGCTTCCCAAAACCAAGCGGCGGTTGGATTCTCCTGAGCAAAGCCACAACATCCAAATGTTTTATACGCCCTCTGGAAATCAAACACTCATTTAATTTGACTTGAAGCATTTTTTGTCTTAATAATAAAAAGCATTCAAGACAACAGATAATCTTACTTGGCTTCAGGGTCGTACTCTGACCAGATTCTTTTAAACTCATCCAGGTGATGTGGTCCGAGAATTGACCAATCACGGGTAAGATAGTCAAAATTGTCCATAATGACGGCAACAAACAGATTAATAATCTGAAAAAGCACAATAGTTGGTGTTCACTATGCAAATCACAATAAAAACATTTCAGCCAACAAAAGGATGGCATGCCCTGCATAATAATCACTGTACAGATATTTATTCACAGTTTTGTTAGAATTAAAAAATTAAATAAACATTTTCTTTAA
>JAUMHP010000055.1:6845245-6899395 GCA_032361065.1 Enteromius trimaculatus | reverse complement strand
AAAGCTCAAGGAAATGTTATGAACAATACAGCAAATGTATTAAACAACAACATTCACCAGGAAGGCGCAGAGCATAAAGAAACTGATAAAGTAAACAATGGCAAAGTTGCTGCCGCATGTGAATTCTTCCCCGGGCTCATAGTCTGACTCTGGGTCACAGCGCTTTCCTGGAAGACTGGACAACATGATCTCCTGCCACGCTTCACCCGTTGCACACCTGCACATGCAGAGCGTTACATTTATGCATTCGGCAGATGCTTTTATCCAAAACAATTGACATTGCATTCAAGGTATACAGTACATGTATATATTGGGAATCAAATCCATTGCTGGCACTGTGCTCTACAGTTCTGTGAGCAACAGAAAAACACACTCCCTCACCTGAAAAGAAGCAGCACAGCTTGCGGAAAAGTCTGAAAATTGTTGTTCCTGTTGATTTGTGTGTGGTCCTGCATGGCAATCTTTCCAAATGTCTGATGAATAAAGCATTAAAGATTTTTTTTTTAAAGGATTTATGTGGCAAATGATTTAAATGTATTTTTTTATATCATATATATATATAGACTAAAAAATAAAATATAATGATTAAGTGATGATAAATACATTTTCCCAGCCTCAGATTACCTGCATTCCGATCACAGCATAGATGAAGAAGATCATAGCGATCAGAAGAGCAACATATGGCAGGGCCTGAGGGACAACAAGAACAGTTAGAGCACAACATTTGCTCAAAATATGAAAAATGTCCTAGAAGCCATTGTCTTCTGACCTGGAGTGATTTCACAAAAGTCCAGAGCAGGGTACGAATGCCCTCTCCCTTGCTGAGCAACTTAACTAATCGCATTACACGAAACAGACGGAAGAACGTTATGGATACACGAGAACTGTCCTCTGAGCTCTACAGAGAAAAAAAAGGGGTATTGTTTTTATAATGTGCCCTACAGGACATGAGTACAGACTCTAATAAGACTAAAGGCATATTTGTGACAGAAAGAAATAATATTAAACAAAAATTACCACTGAATTTAACTTGAACAACACAACATAGCAAAAAAAGTCTGCTAGTTTAGCATATCTCATAGCATTTCAATACTGTTGGTTGAATAAAGAAAACAGGAACTCACGCTGAACTCGGTAACTACAATGTCTACCACACTTCCCACCACAATCAGAGCATCAAATGAATTCCATGCGTCGATAAAGTAATGCTGCAAAACAGAAATAAATAATCAAAAATCACCCAGATATTGAGAACATCATACTTGAAAAGTTCAAAATGAAATAAAGTTTCAGAATGAATGGTTTGAAAAGGGTTTAAATGGTTTTAAGACAATATATCAGTAACTTAATCTACTGGATACTTAATTGCAAGCAAACACATATCACGTCAAGTGAAAGGACTGACCCTGAGTCTGAGAGCCATCAGTTTAATGATCATCTCCACAGTGAAAAGGCCGGTGAAAACCATATTGAGGATGTCCATCACGTGACTAAAAAATTTAGACTGGTCATAGTGCTGTGGAAGAATCCAGAAATCCAGAGTGTGATTCTACATTCAGCATTTAACTCAGTATCTATCTCAGAGCTTTCTAATTTATAGAGCTATGTTTACATTTATGTCAATTCATAGAGGTCTTCTTCAAAAGGTAAAAGTGCAACTGACTTCTCTCTAAAATGGTGCTACTCGATACTATTCTGTCACTGGCCTGAAGGTTCATGTTGGATTTTTAAATACGCTCATATAAGCTCAGCTTCACAATACCAAAAATAGACTAAAATGTCTTTGTCTGAGGTTCTACATGCTGATTATACAGCTTTTGTAAGGCTTGTCAGACTCAGCTGTTTACCTGCACAGCCAGAGTAACGGTGTTGAGGAGAATCAGCACAAACATGATGTACTCAAACCCTGTGGAGTTGATTATAGACCAGAATTTGTACTGCACTGGGTTTTGGGGGATGTATAGCTTCAGTGGCTGGGCCTTTAGGGCGTATTCCACACACTGTCTCTGTAAGTAACAAAAAGAAGGAGACTTAATGTGAGAAAATACACAGTGGAGTGCAGTAGTGCACAACTCAGCTTGAGCAGGCCGTTATTTAAAATGAAAAGTCAACATGAAATATTATAAATACTTACTCTTAATATACATTTCAGCTCTTATTATGAACAATGTATGTGTGCATGTTACTTAAATGAAGAAATGTGCATCTTTGTCATCTTCAATCAAGGGAATGGGTTGCCAGGTTTTCACAACAATCATGCCCAATTTCTACTCAAAATTAGCTAACAACTAGTCTAATCGCGTTCTGCATTCCGGGGGGTAAAACTAATTTTTGGATGGGTTCCCCAGTAAAAATAGCCTTTTAGGGACTAAATATCGCATTACTGGTGTCACTTCAACCCGCGGACATGGAAAAAGTGTAAAATTCTTGGCAACACTGAGATCTAGCTATTCTTCCTGTAAAATATTCTTTCAAATAGCCAACCTGATTTTTGTCCAGCTCACAGTTCTTGAACTCAGCCTCTCCTTGTTCACGAAACGTGATGATGACAAAACCCACGAAGATGTTCATCATGAAGAAGGCGATGATGATGATGTAGATGATGAAGAATATAGAGATCTCCACGCGGTAGTTGTAAATGGGGCCATGATTCTCTGCATTGGCATCAATGGCTTTGTAGAGCAGCCTGATTGAGGAAAAACAGGATGTGCAGCATATTGTGTAAACATGGTCATGGTGACCTTCAGTGACATATGGAGGAAGATGTCAGAGGAGCAGACTCACGCTGGCCAGCCCTCAAAAGTGGAGACTGTAAACAGCGCCATCATTCCCATTAGTACGTTATCAAAGTTGAAGTCGCTGTTGATCCAGATCCTCTCTCTCACCATTGGATGACTCACATCTCCGTCTTTGTACACCACAAATGTGCCCCTGTGTCACACAAACAAACACACACACAGACAATTTGTAGGCACAAATGAATGTACACATAAACCACGAACACTCATGACACATAAGCACACATGCTGCCCAAAGGCACACACATGTGGTTAATGAAAGAACAGAATTAAACAGGAATGACAGATGCTGAAATATGACATACTTGCACTGTTCTGGAGTGTTTTTAGCTTCATCTGTGCAACGATAAAATTTACCCTATAAAATACAACAGTAATAATGCAATAAAAAAGTACATTAGTATGGTAATGTTAAACTTCTGACAGCACAAGATTTATAGAGACTTTTAATATGTGTGTGTGTGTGTTTAACCTTGAAAAGCTGAACACCGATGCAGGCAAACATGAACTGAAGTAGTGTGGTGACGATCATGATGTTCCCGATGGTTCTTATAGCCACAAACACACACTGTACCACATGCTACACACACACACACACACACACATAAAGAGAGAGAGAGTATAATGGAGTTTCCAAAATGACAATAAAAAAAGAAGCACTCATACTATTCTACAAATATGAATTACAGTACACTACCATAAAAAGTATGGGGTTAGTAAGATATATAGCAAGGGTGCATTAAATTGATCAAAAGTGACAGTAAAATACTTCTATGTTTTAAATACATTTTGCTCTTTTGAATTTTCTATTCATCAAAATATAAAAAAAAAAAAAGTATCATGTATCACCATTTAGAATGACTTCTGAAGGATCATTTGACACTAATTACTGGATTAGTGGATGCGGAGTAATTACTTTTTTAAACTGTAATAATGTTATATGACTGTATTTTATACTATACATTTTTTCTGTATATTTTATCAAAAAATAAAAATAATGGTTTGGGGGCAACATCATTAACAGAGCCCAAATTTTAGCATTTACTAAAGATAAGAGCATTTAAATATGAAGAGAAAGGCAAATAAAAGGAAAGAGGTGAGTTATAATTGGCAGAAATATTATAATTGACTAATTGCATACATACATGCCTTTTAAAACTTTTGTAAAATAAAGCACAGATACAAACATTAATAGCTGTACCTTGAGTCCTTTGGCTCGGTTGATCGCTCGAAGAGGCCTCAGAACTCTGAGCACCCTTAGGATCTTTACTACAGAGATGGCACTCGAACTAAGAGAGAGAAAAAAACCAAGAGAGGTTTGATTTTGTACACGTGGACTCAAAAAAAAACACAGAGTGATCTTCACTTCTTTTTAACAGTATGATTTACTGTATATGGTAGCAGTCAGTTCATATATTACTCCTTTCACATCATCAGAGAGAATGCAAGTATTCCACTTTTTCCATACATTTATGCACCAAAGTAAATCAACACGTAAATTAACAGTTGAAAGCATCTGGGCATCAGATTTTAGTTTGTTTATTTTTTTATTTTCACATTTGCATAGCATTCAAAGCAGGAAACAATCTTCATTTATCCACCAGAGGGCGATGCATACACTTACACACACTGATCCATACAACAGATATCTCACAGAATCACAGTAATTATGAACACGGATCTTGTGATATCTATATGAGTGTACTGGACTTACTGTAAGAAGAAGGAGACCAGAGACACACTGACCACTAAAAGATCCAACAAATTAAACCAGTTTCTACAGAAGGAACCCTTATGGAGGAATGCGCCGTGCACTGTCATCTACAGAGAAAAAGGAAGGGAAATTGGAAGAAAGGTAAGTACATTTCGGCACAGCACCGTTTCAGCTGTTTACAAAAGCATTAGATTGATTAAATGATTGGTACCTTCAGTAAGATCTCCACAGTGAATATAGAAGTGAAAGCATAATCAGCATAACCCAACACCTGCAGAGAGAGAAAAAAAAACAGTTCCCCTGATATGAAAAATTATGTTTCACTAGTATGATTGATGTTTAGTGACAGATTTGTTTGTGTATATGCGATTTAGACAAGTAGGACATGTTTCTGGAGCATCCATTGTTGTCCCAAACAATCATGGTCTGAAACCTCACTATAATGTCTTCCTAAATCTTCAGGGAAACACCTGATTGATAACCATGTTGTTCAAGTCCTTGACTTCAGTTGTGACCCCAAATCTCAATTCTGATTGGTTGCTCCCATAGTTGTTCCCGTACTAACAAGGATGCTGATCCAAAAACATGTCCTACTTAAAAGTAAATCATGTTAAGCTATATGTTTATGTGTGTGTGAAAGCTGATTGAAGGATGGCGTTCCCCAGCTGGCACTGAAGAGCTCCTCCAACGTGCCAGTCTGGACAGCTGCAGTAAATAACTATTTATGATGCTGCTTGTGTGTGAGCTGGAAACTCACATTGTTCCTGAAGGAGTGAGCTCTGATAGGATCCTCCGCAGCCAGGGAAATGCTGCTGAGAATGATGAAGACCAGGATGAGGTTAGTGAAGATGTGGTGGTGGATCAGAATATGGCAGCCCACTCTTATTCTGGAGGGAGACACAAAGAGAAATCACATGTTTGTGCTGTTTATACAGGTAAATTCGGACAGAATTTCATTTTGGAGGGTAAACTATCTTTTTAAGTGGACAAGCACTGTATTGTAATAGTGTGTGAGTGGTTTAAAGTGCACACTCACGGGTTGGTCTTGCTGAGGCAGAAGAATGCACTGCCCTCTGGGATTGGTAGAACTTTCTCTTTAGGAGGAGCGAAGTCAGCAACATTCAGCTGAGTTTTCCCTTCTTCCAGCAGAGAAGAACAGAAAGAAAGTGAGATGGAGAGATAGACAGAGAGAAAATGAAATCACAATCTAGCTTTATCACCACTGAGTAGTCAACACTGCACCTCAGGACACTGAGCAAGAGGGACAGTCGGTGCTGTAAGATGAGTATTTACTGTACGGTCACAATTGCCTTCTAAATCACTACAAAACTTTTCAGAATAAACATACTGTTCCAAAGCAATGTGCTGTTTAATGTTTGTGCACTTTACCTTCATCATCTCCCTCTTCAGGCTCCTCTTCTTCCTCGTACTCATCATCCATGTCCACCTGTTGAAAACAAAATGAATGGAAGGACTCAGTGTGATAATTATTCAAAAACACCAAAGACAGACGAGTTTGAATTCCATACCTTCACCTCTTCGTTCTCTCCTTCGCCTTCACCTTCACCTTCACCCTCTGCCTCTCCCTCTTCTGCTTTTTTTTCTCTGTCAGGATCAACAGAACTGCATGTCAGAATTTATATTTGTTTTTGAATATACAGAAGGGTGGGTGAAAATGATTATCAGTATAATTTCAGTAAAAGGCTAGAATGAAAAATAAACCTGAACATCAGATTTTTTATTCTTTGCTTTAATGAAAGAATCTTAATTCATTAGTTCATAAGGTGTCTATTATATATATATTTTCTAGGTTTAAGTGGGATTTTGATTCTCAGATTTTCAGTGTAAACTTTTGGACCCCACTGTGTATGTTTAAGATTAGTGTATGCTCTCATACTTAAAAAACAAATAAGTTGAGAATTGTTAATATAATCAGTAATTATTTAAAAACACACTCAGTCTTCTTATTGTCTCCATCCCCTCCAGCTAAGTTGTCGACAGCGATGGCCAAGAAGACGTTCAGCAGGATATCTAAGATAGCAAAGGTTAAGATCCCACAAACAGAAAGATGGAAAACCACAAAAAACAACAAACCAGAAATCTGGATTTGCAGTCGGAATTGTAAGATGTGTCTGCTTTTTAATCAGTGAGCAATGACGCCAGTTGCTGAAATAGTGCACTGATGTTTTGATGCACAGAAATTGTGCATTGATGCATCTCACGCTGTGGGTTTGATTCCCAGGGAATGCATTAATCAATCAAATATCAAGCATGTACAGTGTTGCTTTGGAAATAAAAGTAATAAATAAAACTGTTGTTTTGTTGTTGATATTAGATGAACAAAATCATAGCATAATAAATAAGTAAATAAAAAAATGGTTTCAGACAGAAAAGGATACAGTTACCACAAATAAACAAAATCACAAAGTAAAGACAAACGATCATTCCTGGGAAAACTGGGCCTCCATATGCCATAATACCATCATACATTACTACATTCCAGTCTTCACCTGTTAAGATCTGCAGAGAAAAAAAAAACATTATTAGCTCAGTTAAAACTGACTTTCTTAGGATTCTTAACCTTTGAAACTTTAAAAGCATCACAAGTCTTTGAAAAAAAAAATTGCAAATGTTGATTACTTTTATTTTTCTTTATTTGTGAATAAAATGATTCTGAGAATTTCTGCTTATTAAATAAAAGAATATAATGATTTCACTGTTGTTGGGGAGTTTACCTGAAAGCAGGTTAGCAGGGCCTGAGGGAAGGAATCAAAGGTGCTTCTCTTGGTCTGCGTCTCATCAAAGTTGAACTTCCCTCCAAATAACTGCATGCCAAGCAGAGCGAAGATGATGAGGAAGAGGAAGAGCAACAGCAGCAGGGAAGCAATAGACTTCATTGAATTCAGCAGAGAGGCCACCAGATTGGACAATGCTGTCCAATGGCTGAGGAGGACAAGTGGGGCAAGAATTAGCAGTGCGGAAAAGTGATGAGGAAAGAGAGAAACAACAGGAATGAAACCAAGGCACCCGGGGAAAAAGGGACTAAATGTTTTCTTCTAGAAAAAAAGAAAACCACACATTGTTTTTAAACATTATTTAAATTTGACGGGTTTGCAAACATTAAAAACCTAAAGAAAAATGAAGAGAAAGTAAAACAGTTTATATAATATGCAGTTTTTAAGAAATAAAGATAAAAGATTTGAGAGGCCTCAGTACCGTGTGACTTTGAAGATCCGAAGCAGGCGGACGCAGCGCAACACTGAAATGCCGAGAGGTGGCATGATCTCCATCTCCACTAGAACTGTCTCCAGAATCCCACCACACACGACAAAACAGTCAAAACGGTTGAAAAATGCCACAAAATATGCCTGCAACCCCAGACTGTACATTTTCAACAGCATCTCCACTGTGAACAGTGAAAGGAGAACCTTATTGGCAATGTCTATGAGAGAGACAGAAAAAGAAAGAGAGACACATAAACAGATGTAATTACATTCAGTTTTTTTTGTCAACATGTAGGTTATTGGTAACACCATGATAGGCATCTTTAAAGCTTATGAAAGACACATCAGTAAGAAAACATCAGCTAATAGCGTTCTATAAATAAATAATGCTGTGGGACATGTCAGTAAGGTGATGTTTGGATTCACCTACATACCCTGAACATCAGTGAGCCAGTCTGGTTGGTTATAGTGTTCGGAGGCACTGAGAGCAGTGTTGAGGAAGACCAGTATCAGCACCAACCAATAGAACGTCACAGATTTCACTGCCGTACGACAGTTTCTACGAACACAGCGGTTCCAGCGGCGCAGGGCACGACTAAGCAAACACACACACACAAAAATGCTAATCACTGTATGGATTTTTACATTCATATGAATTTTTTTTTTTATATATAATGTAATATATAATATAAAACAAACAAACAATATATATATTGTATGGATATACATGAAGTCCAGAGCAATAAGTGATTAACCATGTTTTCTTTCCAATTCAATGGAAGTCTATGGGGACCATCAACTGTTTGATTAACTATATTTTCCAAAAGTTCTTTTTAACAGAAAAAAAAAATCCATACAGGTTTGGAAGTTCATTAAAGGAATAATTCTCCCAAAAATGAAAATATGAAATTTTACTCACCTTCAGGCCATCCAAGATGTACATGAGTTTCTTCATCAGAACAGATTTCGAGAAATTTAATGTAACATCACTTGCTCACCAGTGGTTATATGTTATATGTATTTTATACTGGCGGCACCCATTCACTGCAGAGGATTCTGACTTGGGAAACAATTAATCTGTTCTGATGAAGAAATAAACGTACTAAATCTTGAATGGTCTGAAGGTGAGTAACTTATGAGCAATTTTACATTTTTAGGTAAACTAATCCTTAAAGTTAAATTTGTTTGCAATGTTTTAAACATGATAGTCTAAGCATAAACTAAATTGAGCTTGCCGCATGCATCAAACAAGAAATTACATAGTGTATTTTCTAATGAAAAGTATATATCCAGCAGACAGACCGTTTGCCTTCACAATGACTCACCAGCATGGGATCTTCATAATGCGAGCGCTGAAGTCAAAGCACAGTGAACAGAACAAAACAAAATGGCAATGAGCTCAAAGACAAGCACAACAGGGCAATAGGCAAAATGTGCACTTTGATGCATTGCGCTTAACAAAGATCCAGTACAGATACTGAAACAAAGGAAGCCAAAGAAACCCAGAGTAATGAACTGACTTGCAAAAGCACTAAGAATACAAAGAAAAGAGAACATAATGAGCCGCAACTGAGAAATTAAGGGATGACACTCCATTATGGCTGATGACAACTTCCATTATTAAGCCAGCAGGACAGCGCAATGACAAATGTTGTGTGTTATGCTGTTTCTAATTATAGTGGGTATGTATGTGTGTGTGTATATTGTTACCAGCAAGTGGCACAACAATCTGTGTGTTCCTCGTCTATGTTTTCAGTGTTCTCAGAGGCCGTTTCACTGGCTGGAAGACTTGCTACAGCATGTGAAAAAAAGATACACAGAAAAGGATAGGTATATGAGAGACTAAGAGAAAGAATAATGTCGGCCACACATTGACACAGTTTTGGTGAAAGCAATCTCTCTGAAATAGGGTCAAAGCACTTAATATGGGTCCAACCGAGAGATGTGATTTCTAGCCCCAGATGTAAATTACACAATTAGACCAGACAAAGTTGAGGGGGGCTATATATAGAACAGCGGGGGAGTGAAGGGGTCATGCGTCTCGTTCTGATTGGCCGTACCGTGGGTTTCATTTGAGTGGCTGAACCAGCCGAATTTCCCCCTCTTCTTATCAGCTAGGTCACGCAAGGTCACACCTGAGGGGAGATTGAATGATCCAGAGAGAGAAAAAGAGTGAGAGACTTGGAATAGAACAAAACAAGAAACAGAACAGATGGAAAAGAAGGTTGGGGGAAAGAAGATGTCCATGGTTCTGCGGCTGCCTGAAGATGCTTATAAATGTCATACATCTTGTTTGTGTCGAAATCTTTAACTCAAACATCAATAGTGAGATTAGATTAATGTGTTACATTGAGTTTAATATGTATAGGGTACTCAGTTTACTTTTAATTGGACGCCAGCATAACTTCCATTCCAATATAACAGACTGCAAGTATAATAGTATAGTATTTAGATATTTTATTTTATTTTATTTTACATTTTCATTTTACTTTAGGATCCATATCATATCACACTTCTTGTCCTTTATTTACTTTTTTTAAATTCAGTTGCAAGTTAAAAAAGAAAAAATAATCTTATTTTAAATTATTTCAACAACAAAAACATTTTGAAAGAGGGTGCTTTTTTACATTACATTTTAATGAAATGTGCACAATTTACTTTTTAATATCTACAATGTTTCTAGTTAATTCTTATTTTCTATTATCTGTCTCGCTTTGCTTTCAAAAAAGGTTTAAAAATCATGCGAATAATAACACTACATCTAACATTAAAAGTGGTTAAAAATCTTGCAAAGTAAATATTATGCATATAATATTTTAATTACTTGTTTAGGTCTTAGTCTTTATAATATGATGCTTCATACTTTTCTCACATGATGTGAATCATTATACATTATACACTATACATTATCAAATTACATCAAATTATATAGCTATATAGTCATTCCATTTTATTTAGGATGCACTCAGAAAGGGATCAACAGATTTGGGGCTGTTGAGATCAAAAACTCTTTTATTACGTATGGTAATGTATGGTATACTAGCACTGGAGAAACAGTTGACCAACAATGAACAAGGAATATCAAGGACAAAGGGATATAGATGGTTAAACAGAGGAAGAGATCTCACGTCTGTTCCCGTCCTCATCAAACTCATCAATGTCCTCAGCCTGAGTGATCCAGTCCATATATCCACATAGATCCTCCTCCATCTGCTGTTTCTCACGAAGCTTCTGGAAATCTCCACGAGCTTTTGCCTTCTCTCTCTCCTTAGAGAATTCTCTACACACAAGTATGGCCTGTTAGACAAGCAAAACAAACGCACATATGCACAATACACACTGTGGACTTTCACAGTCTGTTTAACGGAGAGGCAAGCAGCACAAGGCAGAATCTTTGGGGAATTCTGTTGTCTGCAGGAAATCAAACTCTGCAAGTCTGCTACTCTCAGCATCTGGGGATGGTTCTATTCAGGATAAAACATGTTAACACAGTTTATGGTGTCTTGACATGAAGAAGTCTCGGTTCATAAATATAAATAGAGTTGTGGACTAAACGTTTTAATACATAAATTGTAACTTTATGTATCTATTATATATCATGCTTTCAAAACTGAAACAATAACATTAAGGTTAGAAATGGTTGGCAAAAATCAAATGCACACTGAGCTGCTAATTTGTTTGCATGTGGATCATAATTATGTACAGTACCATTCAAAACATTTGGAGTCAGTAAGAAATTAATGTTTATATTCAGCCAGAATGGATTGTGACAGGAAAGATAAATTATGTTAAAAATAATTTATGTTTTCGAACTATTAATCAATCCTGAAAAAAAATTGTCATCTTATTCACAAAAAAATAAAATAAGCCTTTCCATAACAGGAATAAATTACCATTTAAAATATAATAAAATATTCTAATTCACTAATTATCATTAGTGAGCATAAAAGACTTATGAAACACATGAATGATCCCAAACTTTTGAACAAGGTCATGGGTTTGATTCCCAGAAAAAGCTTGAACTGATAAACTGTATATATTGTATATATGTATATAATGTATATATTCTGAATACAACACTGTGGATATATAAAACATTTTAGGGACAAAGTCATCCCCCAAAAAGTGGTGACAACTGTACACACTTTCCCAAAACACATCGATCATATAAACTCACCCGCTCAACACACCCAACACAAGGTTGAGGACAAAGAAGGATCCAAAGATGACCAGGCTTACAAAGTAAACCCACGGCAGCTCAAAACCAATTGCATCATTCATCTGCAGAGAAGAACACACAAAGGCAACTGTATTAGCATCACACACAGTCACTTCCTTAAAAGATAATTATGGTCCATTACAATCAATCTGAGGACACAGTTTATGTAGTTACCCAGTACAAGACGTCTGTCCAGCCTTCCATTGTGATGCATTGGAACACTGTTAACATGGCAAAGAAGAAGTTATCAAAGTTAGTGATCCCGCCGTTTGGTCCATCCCACCTTCCCCTGCACTCTGAGCCATTGGCAAGGCACTGGCGACCGTGACCTGCAAACGCACACGGGAGTGGATCATCGTCCGCATAATTATCTATGAAAGATAAGATACAGACAGATGGAGTAAGACAGAGAGTGACAGAAAATGCACATAAGTATTTTTATGTGAGTGTGTGTAGTTACCTGTGCCTATAAAATAGCAGGTGCGATGCATTCGTCCAATGAAGAGCTCCAGTCCAATGATGGCATAGATGATGATGACAAAGAGGACAAGCAGAGAGATGTGCAGCAGGGGAACCATTGCCTTCATGATGGAGTTTAACACAATCTGCAGGCCTGCACACACACAGAGCAAAGAAATCATCACAATGGAGCACAATTTGTAACCCAAAATTTGTATTTTTCCATAAAAAGAAGCATTCCCATTCTGATCTGGTCAGTTTAGTATACACATTTGCAAAAAAATGTTATACAAATAACTGACTGAGTGGTTAATAGACTGATTGACTGACACCAACATCAGTTTGCCTTAAGACAATGGCAACCAGAACATAATAGCACCACAGATGTACATAGTCATAGGTATTTGGTATTTGAAGTGCCCTCATTCAGTGTCACCTTGCCTTACTGGGAGAAGTGCCAGGATTAACGTGCAGGTGAGCACGAGGAAGCGATACCATCAGACATGCCGTTAGGCAGAGAAGGTCCACACCACAGCTTCTAAATGTACTGTCAGTGGTTTACATGATCCTGTTTTCTGCCATCTTGACCAGCTTTCAATTAGTTCTGTTGTACTATAGCTAATGTAACTGTGTTTTCAGCACCATGGACAGCACTCTTTGAAATCATGTCCTTAGTATTGTAAAGAGCAATGAATGGCTTTTTTTTAGTTTGTCAACAGCCCCTTTCACACATACAGACTCTACTGGTAAACTGCTGTGAACAGGACCTTTTTTAAAATGCCAGTAAATTTGTTCAGTAAGAGAAGTTGTAACTTTACCGCTTTACTCATTTGTGTAGATAAAATACCATTAAAAAGATAATAGCAATTCAAACCAGGCATCACATTTAATTGCTTAATTTTCTGTCTATTGCAAACATGAACTCACTGGGCACTCCTGAAACCAGTCTGAGGGGTCGTAAGACTCTAAAAGCTCGGAGAGCTTTGACATCGAGACCTCCTGGTTTCCCTGGTGTGTGGGAAGTTGTTTCACCAGATTTATGAGTAGCAGTCTCTAGTACCACACTGAACAATCTGCAAAATACAAAAACAAATATAGATACATATGATTCATTACATAAAATGAAAGGTTAAAAACATCTGAATGCACAAGATCAGGTTTTTCATATGCTAAATCTTATAATAATATTTATAAATAGTGTTCAAACTTACTTTCCTATATTAAAAACCAGAAATTGTATACAAATTAGATGCCATGTCAGTCATTTTAGTAAAACAAATACATAAAGTAAATAAAACAAAACAGTCCAGTCCTATTACCAAATGGATGACTCTTATGCAAGCTATGTCCTTTTGAGTGAACCCATAAAATAGTGTAACTTGTGAAACTGGTGTAGACTTGACTGACTTAAGCTGAACTGAGCTGGATGATGACATCACTGAAATCTTCCTTTTCTGTCAAAGATACTAGAAAAGCTAGTATCCTCACAATTATATTCCTTCTTAGAGAAAAATGGTATCTGTGAGGATTTCCAGTCAGGATTTAGACCGTATCATAGTACTGAGACTGCTCTAATTAGAGTTACTAATGACCTGCTTCTATCATCTGATCGTGGTTGTATCTCATTATTAGTGCTATTGGAATCTCAGTGCTGCGTTCGACATTATTGACAACATTCTCTTGAATAGTCTAGAAAACTCTATTGGCATTGGTGGAAGTGCCTTGAATGGTTCAAATCATTCTTATCTGACCTCTATCAGTTTGTAGCAGTGAATGAAGATGTATCATATCGATCACAAGTGCAATATGGAGTACCTCAAGGCTCAGTACTAAGGGCCGTTACTTTTTAGACTTTACATGTTACCTTTGGGATATATTATCCTGAGACATGGTGTTAGCTTTCACTGTCATGCTGATGATACTGTAAATTTCTTCTCAGCCAGGTGAAACATACCAAATTGAGAAACTAACGGAATGCATAGCTGATATAAAAATTGGATGACAAGTAACTTCTTACGGTTAAATTCTGACAAAACAGAGGTGTTAATTATCTAACCTAAAAACCCCACATGTAATAATCTAGATCACTGTCTAACACTTGATGGCTGCTATAATAATTCTTCTTTATCAGTTAGGAACATAGGTGTGCTGTTTGATAGCAATCTTTCATTTGAAAGCCATGTTTCTAGCATCTGTAAAACTGTGTTTTTCCATTTTTAAGGACATATCTAAATCATGCCTTTATGACCTTGAGGCTAGATTATTGTAATGCTTTATTGGGTGGTTGTTCTGCATCCTTGATAAATGGACTGCAGCTGGTTCAAAATACAGCATCTAGAGTCCTTACTAGAAGTATGATCATATTAGCCCGGTTCTGTCAACACTGCACTAGCTCCCTATCAAACATTGTATAGATTTTAAAATCTTGTTAATTACTTATAAAGCCCTGAATGGGCTTAGCTCCTCAGTACTTGATATTTTAGTCCTACGCATTCTCAAAGCTCTTTCCATTTGATAATACCTAAAATATCAAAATCTACTGCGGGTGCAAAATCTGTTTCCTATTTAGCACCCAAACTCTGGAACAATTTACCAAATACTGTTCGGGAGGCGGGTACACTCTGTCAGTTTAAAACCTAGATTAAAGACACATCTCTTTACTGTGGCTTACACACTAATACACATTTATTAATAAAATCCATTAAAGGATTGTTAGGCTGCATTAATTAGATCAGCCGGAACCGGGAACACTTTCCTTAACACACGATTTACTCATTACATTGTAAAAAGAATGGCATCTAAGCTAATATTAGTCTGTCTCTCTCTTATTCTGTTTCTCAGTCCCTATCCAGATCAGATGGTGGATCAGCACAAAGAGATGATCTTCATCAGAGACCAGAAAACCTAGATGAGCCCTGTGGACAGATAACCGGAATCAAATGTACACAAACACACACACACACACACACACACGCACACACACACACACACACACACACATGTTGGGTTTACATGTTATATGGGGACATTCCATAGGCGTAATGGTGTTTATACTGTACAAACTGTATGTGGTATTGTCCTACACTGGCCCTACACCTAAACCTACCCCTTACAGGAAACTGTGTGCACTTTTAGATTTTCAAAAAACTTAACTCTATGTGATTTATAAGCTTGTTTCCTCATGGGGACCTAAGAAATGTCCCCACAAGGTCAAAATTTACTGGTATTCCTACCTTTGTGGGGACAATTGGTCCCCATAAGGTGATAAATACCAGGTGCACACACTCACACACACACACACACAAACTATAAGTCCTTTGAACAATCTGACATGCACTTAAAATTGAACTAGAAATTAGGTGCTGGGCGTCTGGCCCCAACTAAGCCTGGTTCTCCCAAGGTTTTTTTTCTCCATTCTCTCATAGATGGGTTCTTGGTTCCTTGCCGCTGTCGCCTCTCGTTTGCTTAGTTGGGGGCACCTAATTACTAGTGATTTTTGTTGTTTTGATTATAGAGACAGTCTCTGCATTTAATAAATAAATAGTTTAATCACGTTATTATACATTACCATCACTCTATTCTCCTATTTGATCATGTTCAGTGCTTTGCTACAATCTGTATTATTAAAAGCACTATATAAATAAAAGTGATTGATTGATTGATTGATCGATTGATGAACTGCCTTTAACTGGAAAGTGTCCACTATTGTCCTATTGACACACTATTGTCCTATTTAATACTGTAAAGCTGCTTTTACACAGTCTGTAGTGTTAAACATGTCATATAAATAAAGGTGACTTGACAAATTATACTTATAATCTGGTTCTTTTTAGGAAGTCAATAACATACAGTTTGACCAGTGTCACCTGATTTCCACACAAATGACACTTGTTCTTTTTAGTGGTTTGAAAACACAGCATGACTGGCAAAATTCTATTCCCAAATGGATGTGTTGTGGAAGCTGGCTGGGCAACAATATTTATGGCACCTATCCCAGCTATCTTTGTGCTTTCATGCATACACATGCATGCGCAAATACTCTTAGGATGGCATCAGTATTATAAGCAGCAGTAATATGATGTGTAATACCGTGTGTTTGGAACAGATCCACCTGCCCATTAGCGGTTCTGTCTGTGAGCTTAATGAAATCTCTAATCAATACCAAAAAAAGCTCTCAAAATTATACTCAAAAAGGCGCTAAATGCCTGGCACAGTCATCTTCCTTCAGATAATTAACCATCACTCTGACCAACTGGCCATTAATGACCTCAGAACAGCTGTTTAGGCCCATTTTAGCAGGACAGACAGCGCTCTGGGGATTGTTGTTCTTTAAACACACAGGAAGAAAATTTGTTTAAATAGTGACATACTATGATTTTTTTTGTGTGTATGAACCATATTTACACACATATATACACACATTTACCACGGTGGATGTAAAGCCTGGTTTGTGAAATTAAGGGTAGCGTCTATTCTCTGTAGGTCAGATTAAGAGAGCGGGAGAGAGGATTGACAGCCAGATCTGGCCAGATAATCCAAGAGGGAGAGGTTGAAAAAAGGGAGAATTTAGGAAAAAAGGGGGGTAAAGACAACAGCAGGACAAGAGGAGAATTGTGAATAACAGAGCTGCTGCTGGCCATTACACAACCTGAATAAAAATCATCTACGAATATTAATATGCAAGTGAATCATGGGAGGAAAGGCTGTGATGTCACTCTGGTTATTATGACTTATTTTAAAATTAAAAAGACAGTAAATAAACAAGTAGGGATGCACAAAGCAGTGAAGATGGTAGCGTACCCTACGATGACGATGACAAAGTCCAGTAAATTCCAGCCGTTGCGGATGTAGGAGCTTGGGTGCATGACGAGGCCGTACGCAAGGATCTTTAGAAACGTCTCGATAGTGAAGATGATCAAAAACACATATTCAACTTGCTCCTGGAGAGACACAAGGAAAAAAGAAAAGGTCAAACACACCAGTTTGTAATTTTTAAAATTATTGTCAGAGGTTGTTACTGTGGTGGCCAAAATTATTAGACCACTAGGTTTTTTTCACCAGCTTAAAAATAGTTTTAAATGTTAGTTTATCTTTTGATATAGTGTGTCAGTAGGAAATATCAGTTTACATTCATTTTGCCATTAATTGTAATAATCCAGTGAGATTTTGACAACAACCAGTGCTCCACACATCTGATCATCATCCAGTCTGTCTGGAATGACATGAAGTAGAATCCAGAAGAACTGTGGCAATGTTTCCAAGATGTTTCAAGAAACCTTCCTGGAAATATATAACTATGCAAGTGCACTTAGGGCAAAAGCTGCTTAAAAACAAAGGATGGTGAATTAATTTAGTTAATAGAAGTTCATTGATAAATAAAACGTATTTATTACTTTTTTTTGACAGCATCCTCTTTTTACAGCTTTTTTCAAGTTCCTAAAACTTTTAACATTACTATAAATTTGCAGGGAGGTTTCTTAAAGCATCTTGAAGACGTTACCACAGATTTAGTCTCTTTCAGTTAGTTCTGTTTCTTCATTCCAGACAGACTGGATAATAATGAGATCCGATCCCTGTGTGGAGCACTGGCTGTTGTCAAAATCTCACTGGAAAATACAGAAATTACTGACATAACATATTTTGTAATAATAATAAATTGTAAATTACTTCATCAATTACTATGGTCAAGAACCTGCAAAAAAAGCTTGAGGCACACAAATCATATCATCGAAGCAATATTCAAAAGCAGATGCAACAAAAATAGCATATTTAGCATATTAATTGTTTATTTAGGTAAGTGTGTGCACTGGTATGACCCCATGACCTGTTCACAACACAGTGACTGAGAGAGACAAAAGAGGGCTGGTCCTGAGCCGAGCTAGACTTCAAAATGGGGAATCTGTGAGCATTTCAACGGATTACTAATCTGTCATCCTCTCCTTTCTCTCCCTCCCTCTGGTTTGCTGCTGCTGGCGTACAACAGCAGCCTGTCCACTTGTGTGCACACTCATACTCCCTCCATGTAAACAAACATATAGACAGAAACAGCAAATTAACCACAAACAGACCCACACCATCTGTACAAGACAGAGGACAATCCCATATGGACAATAATAACCATACTCGCTCACACTGCTGTCCTTGATTTAATGTAAAGTGGCATACAGCATAAACTTCCATTTGTTGGACCGTATGTCTCTGTCTAAAGTATGCAGAAGCTTTAAGCAAACCAACAGGAAGAGCGTCCATTAACTATTTCTGAAGCTCTCAACTGCATATTTCCTTTCTTAAATAAATGCAATTAATTTGCATAAATAATAATTATGCATGTTTAAATACAAATGTTTATTTGTTGTTCAAACAACAAATATTTTTGGACCACTGTACACCAGTGATGATGATAATGATAATAATAGTGTATTTTTAGCAGGTTTTATATATATATATATATATATCTGCATACTATAGAAATGTAATTATAATAGACTATATTTTGACTTCTAAAAGTCACTATTTAGTGCTTTTTTGTTTGTCACAATAATGAAATGACTTTGAATTATATTATTTTGGGGGCTTTTCTCAGCACATATTGATATGTGCAATTAATCGCGATTAATTCATTTCATTAATCTGCAAAACATGTAATTATTTCAATTAAAACTTGCAGTCGATTGACAGCCCTAGTAATTAGACGTACAGGCTTAGAGTGCTGAACGCCTTTGAGCAATGAACCGAAGACAACTGAAGCCAATATGACGGACAGTAAAATATGGCAAACAACATGGCAGAGGGCTCTGTGAGAGGAGAGACTGACAGCAAACACACACTCATTAAATACAATGCCTGCTCCTTTGCACCTGGAATCCAGGATGTGACTTTAAGCATCAGAACAAAGATGGAGAGTGAGAGAGAGAGAAAGAGAGAGAAAGGGATGGGTTGATGGGGGAAGGGTGATGAGAGACAGGGGAGGAAGAGTAAGCTGCTTATCAGGACCAAGAGCATTTAGAGCAGCCAAACGAACAGGCATTTTGTACAATCTCCCCTGACCACCACTCTCTGTGCTCTCAGTGTCTTTATAACCCTCCCTCGTCTCTTTTTCTTTTACATCATTTGGGTGTCCTGTTATCCTACAAAAATACAAAGAGGAAGTCGGTGCAGTTGAATGTGACTGAGCTTGCACATCTTTAAATACTTACATCAAGCATTATTCTTTCTTCAATGCTAACTTGTTTCTTCTGTGGTTATTATTGGTGCTGTGGACTTTAGTTCACTCAAATATGAAAATGATGTCACCATTTACTCGTGAGTCATTTAAAAATTATCTGAGTTTCTTTCTACTCTGGAATATCAGATGGTTTTCTTTAGAATTTTTAAGAATGCCTTTCTTCACAGTATTTTCTTTTATGTTCCACAGAAGAAGATTTTTTATATTTTATCTACAATGTTGCAATTTTTGATTAAATAAATGCAACTTTCATACGCATAAAAGACTTCTTTCAAAAATCTGAAAACAGTAATTAAACATGGTTGTGCATGTTGAAATGTAACGATGAAATGAAAACAATAAATATAACAACTGCAATAGAAGGAAAGGCTAAGTACTGTGAACGTCACATCACAGCATCTGCTGCTGAGCATTAACATTAGTCACTGTGTTACTGAAAAGCACTGTGACTGCAGGAATACCCATAAGCCTTTGCACTTGAATAATTTTGTTTTGTTTGTTTGGTCAAAGCAGTGGGACTAATAAGAATGTTTTGAATTTTGTGTAGCCGTTCTTTGTTCATTTTGTTTAACCATTAGGTTCCCTTCTGCTAATATTTCAGTTTTTTTCCCCCCAAACTAAAATGCTTCCAAAGTGGTTGACACTTTGCATTACTTTTAAGTTGCATTTACTTACAACCAAAGCCTATATTCTTGCATTAGACATCAACACCGTTATTCTGCTTCCTAGAAAGTGCTGGAGTTAATTCAAACGTGGTCTGCATGCAATATTCAGTGAGTGAATATTAAAACCCACAAAAAAGCTGACTCTGGAAGAAACCACTCATTTGTTCATTAGTTCTTTTGTCACTGCAGTGTCACTTCTCTTACATTTGAATGCAAATTCTTCTTCTATAAAAAGAAAGCGGTGCTCTGATGGGACAGGCATGAGGCAATGCCCGAGGGGGGTCGTGTTCAGGGTCCTGATCGAATGCAACTCGATTGGTCTCCTCTCTCTCATTTCCTCTCTTTCTCTTCCTGTTTCTCTCACACAAGCCTTAGGGAAGATCCCCTTCACTACAGAACTTCACAACACGTCGAGCATTTCAGTACGAATGGGGCGCAGTCACACGCGTTTGTACACTCGAGATGACAGCGGGACAAACTCTGAGGCTCACATGGCTGATTTAGCAAAGTCCAGCGAAAGTGCTAGTGTGCCGAGATGTGGAAAAAGGAATTCTGGACTTAAACGAAAGGTGTTTCATTTGGTCCGACCCCTACTGGGAAACAATAGCTAGGGGCGCTTCTCTTTCGTTTACGATTTCTCTCTCATCTCAGTGACCTTTGCATGCCGAAGTGAAGCTGTAGTGCGCACAAGCTCATGCAGCCTCGCATTGTTGCATGCCTCACTGCAACCGCGGAGAAAAAAAAGCACTTTGTTTTCTCGATGCCACTAACGTGCAAGCAAATTAAAGCCTTGCAGATACAGGTGCCAACATTACAGTAACACAATGAGATTTAAACCACAAAAGAAAACTATGTCACTATTTACTCATCCACATTGTCAAAAATCTCTCTCTTTTTTTTTGCACATAAAATGAAAGTTACTGGAGACAAATGTTCAAAATGTCTTCTTTTGTTTTACACAGACAAAATAAAGTCATGCAGGTTTTGAAGCACATGAGGATGAGTAAATTATGACTGAATTTATGATTTTTGGGTGAACTGTGCCTTTAAGAATGGCTGCTGAGTGGATCAAATGTGACGCTCTCTGATGGGATACAATGAGAGGTAGTGAGATGAGGGGGATTACGGAGTAACAGCAAAAAAAAAAAGAAGGATTTTTACCTCAAAATGGCACCTGATTTTCAAATTGTTATATTCAAAGTACAAAGCTTCTAGAAATTTCTGACACTGGGAAAGCAGTAGGACTCAAAATAGTGTGGCTAAAGTGAGTCACATGACAAAACGCTCTTGCTTGAGGCCAGTGCACCTATGTGTGTGTGACTGTGTCTGTGCACTTGTTTTTTCAGAGGGATAACAAAATGCACACTAAACTTTAGTAATTACTAATAAATTGTAATATTATGTCACAGTATTGCTGTTTTTATTGTATTTTTAATTGAACACATAAAAAAATGACTTAAAAAAATATAACCCCAAACAAAAAAGTATACGTCTTTACTAATAGTATATAATAGTAGCTTACATTCTGCATAAAATGTAAAGTTCTGTATATTCTTAATTTGTGTCTTTCTGTCCAAACACCAATAAATGACTAAACTGTTCTTTAAAATGACTCCACTGTTATCTTTTATGTTTTATTATCTTTTTCAAACAAATCACACCAGATAAATATGGTCTCCGTTTTGAACATGTCATTGCAATATTGCACAAAATTAAAACCACTGGACTTCTGTTTAGAAATACTGTAAAACTACCTACTGAAAAATGAACAAAAACCTCTCCAAAGTTTTTTGAGAAAAAGGGCAGCGCTCAAATCCAACATGAACACTGAAACACGAAGTAACCACCCAGAGAGCTACCATAAGACACAGCAACAAGACCAGAAAAGACCAGTTAGGACAAACCATTAGTAAAGAAATTTACATTACATAATACATAAACACATGCATGCTTCTGACTGCACCTGAGATCCATAACACACCTCCCAAATGGGTCAGCGTGGAATTCGGTCAGCGCTCTGTTCCGGGCACCATCCCAATATATCTGATTATGAAACTACACCTGGGAAGGGAAACACCTTTTTGCTCTCTCTGGTGGCTATTGCACACTTTTACCTTTTTACAATTTTACAAACCATACTGTATCTTATGATAAAGCTGGTGGTGGAGCTGAGCGCTTTCTTTAAGTTCAGTAAAATACGTTGAAGGAACTTACAACTTATGTTTGCATCAAAACCTAGAAGCTTTTCAATCCCTGTTCAGTTCTAAGCTGAACTGAAATTCACACCACCCCAATTTCTTGAGAGAGGAAGCAATACTTACTAGGTCATGGTTAGTGGCGTTCGAGTCGTCTTCGGGAAAAGGCTTAGAGACCCCCAGAGCAACACAGTTAGCAAAGATGGCCAAGAGAATGAAGATATCAAATGGTCTGGAGTCACAGGTTAAGGAAAATGTAATCTTATTAGAGTGCAATTACATTCAACAGGAATTATTTAGCAAGTTACAATGTGTTTTTTTTTTAAACAGAGTTTGAAAGTAGTAGTTTAAGCTTTGCTCTCTGTCATTGACTGAGTTGTAATGGATACTTCCACTCCACAAGGTGAAGGGCAGCCCTGCGGATGGGGTTGTTTAATTTAAGGCAGAAAAGAGCTCTGGGTGCACGTTGGACTTGGTTGGAGCCCTGGACCTGCTTCTTCACATGCTGACTCTTCTTCCTCTGCGTGCCAGTGGAGCTGGTGGTGGAGTTGAGCGTTTCCGTACGATTCATCTTCGGTCGTTCGTTTTCCTCCCACTCATCTTTTTCTTCCTCGTCGCCGTCATTGCCCTCTCCTTCTCCACCTCCCTCCTCCTCCTCCTCCTCTTCCGCTTCGCCACCACCCTCCTCTTCCTCATTGGAGTACCCATTCCCTAAAGATAGAGGTTTAGTCACTTAATGAAGGGTCATATGTCTGGATGGCACAGCAAACAACCAGTCTGTGAACGAACATTAACTAACGCAATGGCAATGAGCGACAAGGATGGATTGAATTGATCAAACGTATCAGTAAAGATGTTTGCAATGTTTCAATCAAATGCTGAACCTGACTAAAATCATGTATTAGGTTTTCCACATGACTTCATGACTTTCACAAAAATATTAAGTGGCACAACTGTTTCCAACACTGATAGCGAATTGTTCAACAGATCCAAACGCAGCAAAAACACTGAAGATTCTTGCTAACCCCAAACTTTTGAACTGTAAAGAGCTAATAAGAACATAGTAAAATAGTATTAGTATTGTTGCCAAAAAATGTCCCGTTGCCTGCTTTGCACTGTGATTTGATAAAGCAACAAACAAAAATTCCCATGCTCTTCTTTTCCCCCAGCATAGCAAGCTTAGTCAGTTACTTTGAACAAAATCTCATTGGTCCAAAATACTGCTTTGCATTACAGCAATTCGGATTGGCTGGAATTGTGTGAATTTTTCTTTGAGTGTCATTTTTCGTTCATAGAATTTTGAATTAAACTTAAGATATAGAACTGGCCCAACAGGGGAGGTGACAGTTCAGCAGTGGGCCATCCTGATTGTTGATCCAAGGGCCTACATAACACCTGTTTGGCAGACAGTATAAAGAGTAACAAGTATTGGTTAGAAAGAGTACTGTAAGTCACTCAATTTTACTATATTTTCCATGGCAAGTGTCCCTCATCATCTGGACACAGGAGTGATGGAGAGCGTGGTATCTACAAACTAAGAAACTCGAATGACTACAGTCATATTAAAGAGGGTGAGTGAGATAAAGAAGACAAAGCTTTCTAATCTGCCACAGTCTCTGATGAACAGGAGGCCTCTGCACTAGGTGAGGAGAACCACACAGTAACAGCTGTGACCTACTTCCCACTGTGAGAGGGGGTGCAGAGCGGGATTCTGGGCCAGCGGTTTCATATGTGAGTACCTGTGGATTCATGATGTTAGCCTCTAGCACAGCTAGCTGACATCTAACAGAGAGAGTCATGGGTAGGGAGAGGAGCAAGAGAGAGAGATCACGAGGACACTGTGCAGATAGCGAATTATAACTTCATTATATGCATAAGACCTCGGTGAGAGCGAAAGGAATCCTTTCAGTCAGCGATAACAGCAATCAGTGCTTTCACTGAACATTTAAAATGGAAAAGTATTATGTAAAATTAGTTTTTGTTTTGGCTGCAGCTCTGTGTAACCCTTACTATGGCTAACACAAGCCAACAGGCTCTTTAAAGACAGGTTTGTTGGGTTTTTTATATTTGCTGCGAGTCTATAATTTCAAACAGGGTACTTTTGAAATTTTAAGTTATGACATTAACATATGTCTATTTCTGAATATAGTGAATAAACAAATCTGACCTCAAAGGCATGCCATTTAATTTTTATCTGTAATTTAACACCGTAACAGTGAGCTGCAACTATTATGTTGTGTGGATGTCAAATGCATTTCATGAGTTTCGTTGACGATTAAACAAGCATGAAGCTTAGTTTCTTTGGCTAGGCAGTTTGTATGAACTTAACCAAATAACTTATGAATAATTAAATAATTTAAGAAATCATTACTACATTATTTTGGCATTATTTTTGGCAACAACACAAATTTAAGTGCTCTGCATATTGCTACATAAGTTAATTCTTTTTTATATTATCTACATATTATTTATCTTAGTGGAGACGTACAAAGAGACGCACAGCAACTCTCATGTGCCGACTTGTTTCTAAAGCAGAAGGATTTGGTTCTTGAGCTAGTTAGGGATCAAAGATTAGAGGCCCATTTAATCAAACTTACTACCCGCAGAATATTCATTTGCCATCTCCAGAGGCCCTGCATTACACTCTACTATATGCATTAACCTGCAGTGCTGGGGTTACTTGGCTATGATGGAAGTCAAATGATATCTGTAATTGCAGGTTGCCTGCAATCAGAAAGTCATCATAGAGCGCATGTGCAGGTTGTGCTCTGAAAATGACCCTGTGGCGGTGAAACATCTGGTGCTGCGAACAAGAAAAATAAATTGGAGAAATAAATTCATAATTTGATCTCAACAGAGCTCAAGGCTCAAAACCTTCATCTTTCATTATAATTAACACGTATAACATTTTGTGTTCCTGTAATTAGTACAACTGTCAATTATTTTGACAGATGAGGTGCCGTTATCCTACTTTAACTACTATTTCACATGGTTTAAACGTTTATTTTAACATAAATAAATAAATGTTTCAGTAAAAACCTGTTAATAGAATAGGTAAAGTATAGTGTATGTGATATAATGTATAATGTAATATTAACCAAAGCAATACGTAAAAATTATACAATTTTACTGCAAATTGCTATTAAAATTCTGTGTTATCAGTGTTGCATTGTATTAAAAAAAAAAAAAAAAAAAGTGATTTTATGTTTAGTTATGTTCATTGTTTTCTGTTATTTACATTGTTGTTGCGTCATGCCAGGTGTTTTATTTTTGTGTGATTAAAACACACAATCTTCATACACCAAAGATTGAAATGTTGATGAGCAGAACAACAAAATAACACTGAATTAAAATGAACGTTACTATGTTTCATATAGACACGCAGACAAGTTTAGATGTGTTTTTGACAACTTACCGGCGGATATACAATGTATGAGTATCTGTAAATACTGACAATTTAACCGCTGATATACAACATATGTGTATAAATAAAAACTAAACCTAATCATTTGAATTAAATTATAAAATAAAACTTACTTTTTCGGTTCTCCTCATACATGTCGGAGATTGTCACTTTGACCTCATTGGAGCAGAATGCATGATCCTCACGACAGTTTCTTCACTCACATTTTTGAGGCATATTTCCAAAATTAGCTTTTTCTATGAAAGCGTTAAGTTTTCCAGTTGTTCAGTCCTGCACCTGTATCCAAACGCTGCCAGTCACCTCCTAAAGGCTTTTCATTCTCAATCAAATGAGTATTCAGTTGGTTTAGAAAGAAACAGACGGGTTCATTTATTTCCCGTCATCTAAAAATCAACTTTGAGGGCGTTGGGAACTAAAATAAAAAAAAAATTCTAGACGTTAATAAATAAAGCCCACCCTGTGTTCTCTCTCTATCTCCGCATTTAAGCCATCAATTCAGGATTAAAGAAAAATGACTCGTTTAAAGGGACAGGCAGCCTAGAAACTTATTAAAGGGAAGGATATTGGGCAAACGAATTTATGGAGCGTCGACAGAAAATGTGGGCGAGTCTTAGCTCATTTTCTAACGCCACGGATCAGTCTACACACACATACACAGACGAGCGCGTGAACGAATTCGCTCTGTGTCCGCGCGCTCTTGTGCGAGTGGATATTGCATATAGGATGTGTGAGCATTGCACATTAAAATTCAGTTGTACTCTTTCAATGTGAAGTTTCACACAAGTCAAGAACCTTAATCATGAAAGTAAAAAGGTATTTGGGGCGAAATTAATAAATACTGTTCTTAATTGTGCAATGGCGTGAAATTACATGCGTTTATGTACCCACCTTTGTAAGCTATTAAAATAAACACTGAAATATACGTTACTGATTACTTAAATAAGAAATTACTACAATTCAAACAAATGTGAATTCAGGAACTCCATGCATTCACTAACCCTAAACTGTTCCTGTAAAAATACCTCCTTCTGTATGTCTTACAAAGTGGGAACAGAGGTCGGCTTCTCACGGATGGGGAAGATGTAACCTGCAATTGTTGTACATTAAAATCAGCTTGAAGCTTTTGTCTGCGAATGATTTCCTCCTGACATTCCTATGACATTCTCAAAGTCTAAGTCGCTGTAATCCCCACACACATGTACCGCTTTAAACATGTTTGATTCAATGTTAAGTTCAGGCACCTGCCTTTTTAATAATGGACTTAAATGCTTCAGACATAATGCATTTTGCATCACTCCCTATAGAAACACAGTTGTGTCATCTAACTCTCCTTGCAGTTTAAAATGACAATATTTTCCATCTTATGATAGTGACCATCTACCAGTTATTCACCATTCAGCAGACACTTGTCACCCAGAGGGATGTACAGTACACTAATTGTAGAGACAGTCTCCCTGGAGTAACAGCGGGTTAAGTGCACTGCTCAAGGGCAATGCCCCTGTTTGAACACACCATGATGTCCTTTTTGGTTCACTACTATTGATGTCCAAGTGCCAATTATCTTATTTCTCAAATCTTATATGTATTCAGCTACAATATACACCTGAATAGTGAAAGCTAAACAGAGGGCTCTCTCAGTGACAGATTATAGTTGTGATCTAATTTTTTTTTTTTTCATACATTTCTTTAGAATCTTAGCCTACTAAACGAAAAGATGAATAATCCAGTCCACTATGGACTGCTATACACTGCTGTAGTGAATTAATTAAACAAATGCTTGTAAAAATGGACACATAAAAATGGACAGTTATTGCCCTCTAGTGGTTACACTCAGCTCTCAGCAGGATGACATCATAAAATATGTTAATGACTCAAAGTGCATGTGGCATTTGAAAGATTAAGATAATCTGATATTTCAAATGCCATTTTACATACAGTAAATAAACTGTTTCAACTTTAAGACTGTCATAATTACCTCACATGTATTCAGCTTTCTTAACTAATATGGTTTCAGCTTTCATAAAACATTCCCTTTAAATTGCCGTTTTAACAGTGTTTAGATTTTTCTTGATTTTTTTTCTCATATGAACACATTGAAGAAAATGACAAGTCTCTATTTTCCTCATCTCTCTCATTTGAAACCCTCCTTCACATGCTCTCGCCTATTTATCTGCTATCGTGTTCTGAAGAGATGAATTACTTTGATTTATTTCAATGTCTTCACGCAGCCTCCCTCTCTCTTGCTTTTTCTTTTTTTATTCCTCCCTTGGTTTCTCTTTCTCTCTTCAGTGAGTGCCATGGTGTGCTCTGTTAGATTAGAGCTTAGCTGAGATGAATGTGTGTAACACATAAAAGCAAGGTTTGGCATTTTAACGTCAGTTAACATGTTAGTAGTCAGTTTTGTTACTGGTAAACCTATGATATTTTTCTTGAAATGTGACTTCTTTTCATTTACAGATCACATGCTTTTGCTATGCTGTGCATATGAAATTCTGATGTTTTCATTGTTAATGCAGATGCCCTGAACCAATATTAAAACTTTTTAGTTATTTATTTTTTTGTAAAAGTATTTATATACTTACATTTATGCTTTTAGCAGACACTTGAATCCACAGAAACTGACACTGCATTGAAGGTGTACATTTTTATCAGCCCATGCTCTGTTAATCTGAGCCGGTACGATCTTGGCATTGCAAACTCTATTCTCTACTGTTTGATCTTCAGGGAAAAGCAAACATTTTCTTTTTCAAATATTTCTTTTTTTTTGGTAATAAAAATACAAAACTGTTAATAATATTTACGGTTTAAGAAAATCAAAGCTTACAAAATGGTTCTCATGATAATTTTACTGTGTGAGAAACATTTTTTGTTGAATGCAATAAGGGTCAGTTTGACACTGAACATAACTGGGTTGTATACCCAGATATTGAACTGAATACACGCAGGCTACTAACAGTTTGAAAGCATGCGTGAATAATAAACTATAGACTTAACTGACTGTCTACATCTAAGTGATGTGCTTCTGAGTGTGTGTATGCCTGTTTTTGTTTGTTCTCATGCACAGTCTATACTCAGGGGTGCACTGGGATTGCAGTAAGCAGGCGCTTCTGTACTAAAACTGAGTCATAGTCAGCACTTTCTTAGGAGCTTCATTGACTTTAACCCCCAGCCTAACACATACACACTTCCACACAACTGTGGCACTGCAACAGGCATTCCATCATCCCCTCTGTAATGAAGAGAATGTCTTGTTAATTGCCACTTGTTATTTATGAAACCGAAGGGCTGTATGCATTATTGAAGAAATACTCGGTTGTTTGTTCGCAAGCAGCTCGATGCAATTGTCCGTTAACTTTCGTTAAATATCTTATAATGTATTTTATGAGGCAGTCGCACGTATTGGAAATGATCTAGCCAAAGATGATGTCTTTCTTGGGGTGGGTGGTGCTTGCGGGTTGCATGCGCTACTGGCACTGTATCCAAGATACCCACACAGTTTCCTTGGTAACCAGAGAGAGCACATGGATAAAGTGTGCGCATTAGTTAATGACGCTTACGACACTATTTCTCTTTTTTTATATCCAAAACAGTGGCGTAATAATAAAGGACGAATTTTTGAGATTGCAGTACAGTTTACGCAGAGTTTAACAACACACGCGTCAAACATATGTAACGTCAGGGACCCGGAACAGAGAGTTTCGATTGTGTTTAGTAAGAGTTTGCGCCGACGCCATGGCGAACCGTAAACAATGAACGTAATCCGCTGATGTCAGCTGAAAAAAAGACCCATTAGATCAACGAGACGCTGCTGCAGCACGCATACCACCAAGAGTGTCACCCACGTACAAGCTCATCGACGTCATGAGTCATACTGTCCAAAAATATAGATTTATCTTAATCCCAATCCCTACCTCTAAACCTACCCCTACCCAAAATTTTAGAGAAATTTAATTGAGAAATTATAGCTATTTAACAAGGGTGTAGAAACACCTAACCCTAATCGTAAACCTAAAACAGATATTTCCAGAAAAATTATCTCTCAATTCTGATTGGTTGATTGGAATGTTGTTGCAGGATCAGCAAAGATATTGATCCAGGAACATCTTGTACTTGGTGAAATCACGTTCACCGGGCGGAAAGAATAGCATACAGCACTTATCTAAATACGTCTAGGAAATTGCATTCAATTTCAGACCTCAGGCTTTTTGCACTATAATTTCTTTTTAATCAGAACATATTCTTAACTGGAAAATGTAAAAAGGTAAACATAGTAAATATATTAATTGAAATACTGAGTAGTACATTGTAAATAGTTTTTTAGTGTGTGTATAGTGCATATTAGCCTATTCATCAAGGTAATATTTATTCAGGTTAGCCACTTTTATATTCTATTTTATAGATTCTAAAAATTAGATTTTTTTATAGATTTTAAAAATTAGTTCTTATTTTTATTGTTGTTTATACTTCTTGTTATGATATTTAGTTCATGTTTATGGCATTTGTTTTGAAACAATAAACTAATTAAAATAAAAATGGCAATGTATAAACCTTTTTGCCTTTAACTGGCCACATGTTAATAAAATAAAAGTAGCCTAAAATGTTTTTGTTTTAAGACTGACCCTTTGACCAAGAATGAAAGTGCACAATAAGTGTTTATTATTTAACACTTACTTCGTCCGTCAATTGCCGTTGCACTTGTTGACAGCCGATGAGCATTCAGAGATTTCAAATCTCTGTCACCAAAATAAATACGTTTTATATCCAATACTCGCCTTGTGTCTTTGATCAGAACGTTCGCGTGCGTAATAAGAGGCACGCAGTCCTGTTCATTATCAATTCAAATACATCTTCTTGATTGAAGTATTTGGGTAAGGAGTCACGGCGCGTTCATGTATTCCCAGTCTCGCGCGGCGCTGTCCAATCACCTCCATCCATAGGCGGTCCGATCCGTCCCTTCCTCCTCCTCCTCCCCTCCGCTTGGCTGCCTTATCATCGCTTCCTTATTGCCAAACCTGCAAAGACAGGGCTGTACTGAATGCAGCGTAATTTTGACCCATGTTCCATTAGCTGAGCGGCCCTTAGGGCACGAGGCTTCCCCGCGGGACTGTAATGCTACACTGTCCTCCCTCTCCGGCCGGTTCATCCTCAGCAGCGCAGAGCTATGGACCTCCAACCGTAGTCCTCTTCCAACACAGCGTATCTGCAGTCACCTGCGACTCCGATAGGCAATCAATATTGATAGAGTATTGTTAAGGATTACAGCCATAAGGCAGTGCGTCGCGGGGGGAAGGCTGGAATTATGAAGGTATGTCACAGACCGCCGCGTTATTGCTTGGCTGACCATCCGATACTACTGCCATATGCTTTTGTCCATTCATTGCTGTAGGTGTACCGCTCGAATTCCATTATGTCCTTGCTTGGCGACTGGTGCCAAGGGAGCCACTTTGCCTTTGCAGCATTTAACGCCGCGCGCGCTCTCCTTGTCAGCTGCTTTGTTTGTGTCAACTATCTCCATCACATCTTCTTCCACCGCGATTCGTTTCAAGTCGACATGTGCTACTCGTTCCTGTCTTTAATAAAAGATGTTCGCGTGAAAGCGCTTCTCAGACAACAATAGCAGTACATTAGCGCGAACGCGTGAGTGAACTGTTGGTCCACGTAGTAAAACAGCGGCCTCGCGCACTCCTGTTTGGAGGCAACGTAACTCTGTCAGGTTTAAATGAATATGGGTGTTTTTCTCTCTGTGTGAGAGACACAGAAAGTGTTGAGTGTGTAATGCGAGAGCGAGCAGGTGCTGAGAAAATGTGTCAGACCAGTTGCGACTCGCCGTGCTGTGGGTTTGCGGTGATGTGAGATGAGATGTGGGATTCATAGTCCACTCTGCTGGTAAATAATGACCATTGCAGTCATTGGCTAGCAGCATGCAGCCCCTCTCGGCACCATCATAACCCTCCACGGCGTTTATGGCCACACTCATACTCATATCAGTGTGTTTTATTAGGGTTGTGAGATCTCAGGCGTGTTATGAGGAGGAATGGTGGTTACATTTGTTTGTCCGCTGAGCATCTGTGAGGGAATTTGCCAGGGCATGTGTCATTCCGTAAACAATCCAATGTTAAACAGAATTAGAACGAGATTTATTGGCAAGTATATGTTTACACACACATCAGATACGCACACACACACATTGAAGCTTCTAGAATATGTAAAAAATAAAAACAGAGTCAAATAACTAATGTAGACAAATAATATATAGTAGACTTAGAAACAGTTATGCAAGAGAATGTGAATAAGAAAGGAACAGAATATAATTATTTAAAAGCATTGCACATCAGTTTCTTGGATAATGATTAAAACCATTAAAAAACATTTATTACTTGAATCATCAGTAATACTTTTTTTTAAATTTAGCATATACTAAATATTTGACGTACTAAAATATCTCAAAATAAAAATAAATAAAACTATATCAACATTTTAAAAATAAATTAAATGACAAACACACAAAACAAAAATTATAATGAAAATGGAAAATATATTTAAAAACTAAACTGTAAACTATGATAGTGACTATGATATTAAAAAGTCCAAGGTTTCCATTGATTAAAGAGTTAGTACAAATTATATTCATTCTATCACACACATTAAGCAAATGTTCATCCATTTTGAATAAGATAATGTAAATGTAATGATAAAAATATAATGTAAAAATAGCAATCACTGACTAGTTTGCCATGCTACTGCTGCAGAACTGCCTCCCTCCGTCACTCTTCTGTATCTCACTCTATCTTTCCCCCAGGCTACACAGTTTCATACCTCTTCTCTTCTGTCCTCTGCTCTCCCTGTTACATTTACTTGTTACTCTCGTAAAAGCTGCTGGCATGAAGGTTACAGACTTAAATCAACAGCCGATAGTGACATTATGCAAATGAGCATGTGCAGGTGTGCATTGTGGGAATTCATATGTATGAGCGCGTGTGCAAGTGCCGTAAAGTTTCTCATCTCTAGAATACATATTTGATTCTTACATGTCAATTTGCAGAGAAAAGACACTTTCCATAACATTAAAGTGAGCAGTAGCTGAAATTGTGCCATTTGATCTTGAGATTTGTAGTCCTAAACTAATGTGACTTGAATCATGTTGGAATTCTGTCTAGTGTGACCTCTTTTAACTGGAGAGGTTTGTTCTGAGTTCCACATTGTTTGTTTTTATTGAGGAGAAACCTTGACTGCTGATGTAAAGAAATAACAAACCCCATGGCTCTTCATCGCCCAGGACGCTTTAATGGTTCAGCATATAACAGCAGACTGATGTACCTGGGGCTCTTTACACAGGAGCGATCTGCAGTGCGATGCCTCAGAGAGATTTTAAACATAGTTCTCTGAGTGATTTAATATAAGTTGGATCTGATTTGTGGAAGTTAGAGTTTTATTTGGATGTACTTTTTCCATCTAAAAGAACTTCTGGAGACATTTTCAGCCTATGTCAAGCTGCTCTTTCTAAGGAATCCTTAGAAATTAAACCTTTGCTGGTTTAACGGCCCGCCCAGATGTAAAGTGCCGCAAACCCATCTGAATCCAGGCAACAGACCAGCCTGGAAGGCTAAATAAGATGAGCAAACCTAGTAAGTCTTTTTTTTTTCCCCGAGCAGAAGTGGGTGATGATGTGTAGTCTTGTGTTTCTCTAATTTGGGAGCTCAAGTTAATGTTTATTTCTACAGTACAATGAGATCAAGACATCACATAATCTTTTGCTTCAGAGAGGGAACATGGGGTGGAAATCGAATTTCATTCTTCTCTGATCTTCAGCTTTGTTCCACGGCATGAACAATAATTGACATTAAGAGTTGCTGCATTAGATGTCAACAAAATCTTAACTGGCTCAGAATCCATGCACCATCCACAAAACTTTGATCTGCATCTCTCTTCTTGGCCCAGTGACATCTGGGCCTTTAGATTTCAATTAAACCTGTTCTCGGTTTGAGCAGGCTCATCGACTCACCTGAAGATCCAGCAGGATTTATCTTCTCTCTGCACTTCATCTTTGGAGGCACAGACTCCCTCAGAGTTAATGAGAGTATCCGATGTGTTCAGGCAGGGTTAGAGCCCTAACCTTAGGTTTGAAGTCACATTTTGAAAACTGTAAGTGAGAAGTTTTCTACATACCAGTGTTGCTCTGCTTGTGTATTAATCCAGCTTTTACTTAAAAACATGGCATTACGTATTACATATACTGTTTTCAATTTACACTGCAAGTCAAACTTTTAAAATAATTACATTTTCTAATGTTTTCTTAAGAATCCACCAAGGCTGCATTTATTTAAAAATCAGTAAAAAAAAATGTATTCGAATATATTTTAAAACTAAACTCATTCCTATGATGGAAAATCAGTATTTTTAGCAGCCAGTCTTCAAAGCCATTAGATCAGTCAGAAATCATTCTAAAATGCTGATTTAACATGCAGAAAACATTTCTTATTGTTTAAATGGTGAAAAATGTTTATGTTGCTTAATATATAAAATATAAATACAGCCTCTGTGAAACCAAAAGACTTATACCTGGCAGTTAAGTTGCTTTAGAGTCTGCTAAATGAATAAATGTAAGATAAATGTTTGATATTGCGTAGTCGCCATGTCAGATATACTGTTTATACAAATGTCTGCGGCCTTTCGAATGACTTTGAAGAGCATCTGTAGCACTAGAAGCATTGTTTCAATGTGAGTCTGTCTTGAATGCTTTTGAGCAGTATGGAAAATACAAACAGTTCTTTTGTTTGGGGTTATGAGTTTTTATTCATAAGTAGGATGGGGTGGCAGTTTTGGGCACCTTTCCAAAGTAGTTAATCAATTATTCTCAACATATCAGCAGCCCATGAAGACTCAGCATGCATATGTAATGCGGAGGATGCAAGCGGGATTTAATCAGAGAAGGAAAGGGCTTTAGATCTTGATAAAATACACAGATGTCACACAACTGTGATATACTTGAAGAGACTTGCCTCGTATGGTAGTGTATATCTGTGACACATAAAGAATCATCCCAGAGGGATGCCAGAAACATGGCGAACAAAGTGGTTGACAAGATCCAGATGCATATTTAAAGCCAAGTTATATATTAATCTTGCATCCTAAGTGCTGAGTCTTATTTTACCTGCATGAGAGGTTTTCCGGCGAACTGTACACTCTCTCATATCACATTCACGCTGTACTCTGTGTGTGTGTGTGTGTGTGCGCTCAAGTGAGGTGCGAACACACTGCGGCAGGTTGCATGGACTTTGATACCGGCCTTTTGAAGTGCTCAAGCCACTGTTTGCTTTTTTAGTTTTTAAGGTGACTCTCTCTGCTATTTCTCCACAGCTCCAGGCAAAGTCCGTACAACCTGGAGTTATAACTTTCTCTCTCGTTGTGAGGTAATGGAAAAGACCCGCAGCGCCAGAATGCACGGTCTCCTCTCCTCCCCTCCCTGAGTTACTGCAATGGTGTTGCTGTAAACTATGTAACTCTGTTAGTATTGTCCATTGAAAAGCTCAGCCACCCCCCATCCTCGCTGATGTATATCAGATGATGCATTAACTAGTGTGTGATCTTTGCACTGCGGGCTCGTAATCAGAAACGCTGAAGTGCGTTATGTAATTTTCAGATGATTTGTTTTATTTTTGCTTGTATTTTTGTGTCTTTAGCTTCTGATTCATGTCTATAGAGACTATACGAGTCGCTATATGGCTAAGCAACAGGGACACCCATGCAGAGAAAGAGAGAGAGGGCCTTCTGCAGCCAACCTTGATGCGTAATTTGGCAGATCCTCTGAGATACTGATTCGTTATGTATTTTTTTTTTACTTTACCATCTTTAGTGGAAAGCCCCAGATGATGCCGCTGGTAAAGACGTGTACATTTTCGAAAGCAGAATCGTTGACACCTGAAATAGATCTATGCATTTTTAATGAGCCCGTGTAAATTGTGTTTGTGGATGGAATCACCCCCCACTGCGTTTTGACCATCTGTTTGCTTGTTTTGTTTCAATTTGGAGACTCGTATCATGTGTTTAGCTCGTGGAATACCACTGGGACTCGCATGAATGTGTTAGTGAAAGCCCTTGCCTCTCATTTTGAGCCTGTTAGAAGAGTTACGGGACATATTCTCGTTCTGTATGTATTTGACTTGGTGCTGTGCTTTGTCACAAACCTACATGTAAAAAGACATATTCAGTTGTTTTGTTTACTTGATATAAAGTACACTACTGTTCAACTGTTTGTGGTTAGTTAGATGTTTAAAGGTCTCTTATGCACATCAAGTCTGCATTTATTTCATAAAAATACAGTAAAACATATATATTGTAAAATATTATTACAATGTACCTTTTCAAGATATTTTAAAATGTACCTTTTATTACTCTGATAGCAAAGATGAATTTCCAGCTGCATTACTCTAGTCTTCAGTGTCACATGATCCTTTAGAAATTAATTTAGAATTTTTTAAAAACATTCCTTAATGAATAGATCGTTTAAAAGAACTGTATTTATTTGAAATGGATTCATTTACTCTCAGTAGTGTAGTGCAAATTTGATATAATATTACTCAAGGCATTGTCATTCATTAAATGACTCACAGTACTAGTGTTTGAGGCTTTAAGATGATCTGAAATTATTCATATTCAATTAACCTATTTTGAAAACTAAAATAGGTTGGTTACCCTGAATATGTTTTAATTTTTTTTTTTTTTTTGTGCAAAGACCCTGATTTGTAGGCAATCCTGTAGAAAAAAAGGTGGTTTTCTTATCTCTCCAGGTTGGACTTCAGTTGTTTTAAGTGGGTGATCAGCCAAAAAGTGTCTCAAAGCAACTGACCAAGCTGGGAAATCAGCTGAGCCCATCAAACCAACTTTACTTGTTTTTTTTTTCCCAGCAGGGAAATGTTCTTTTAATTTTTCGCGGACACAAATTGAACATGTTTTCTACTTTCTTTTTCTTTCAGCGCGGTCAACATGTCTAAGGCCACTGTTAAGAAGCTGCACTGGCGCTCGAAAGTGCAGGAGAGCTTTGTCCCGCTGGGCGGAGCCTCGGGGGAGCTTGGTGTGGCCATTGGAGGTGGTGCAGATTATGGAGAGTTCCCATTTGTTACAGCAGCACCTGGGGGTGGAGCCACTGTTGGTGACATCATCTTAGAGATCGGCGGCACACCTGTCCTGGGATTGACCTTGGGAGATGTTAGAGGGGTTCTGAACTCCTGTCCACATCCAATTCGGATCAAAACCGTTTTACCAGGTATTCTATTTATCAATTGGAAGGATTTGATTTGTGTATGATTAGGAGAATAACCGCCTTGTGCACTGATCCAACTCATACATTGCGTTAGATATGAGAGCGCCATGCAAAGAGAAGAATTCCTGAATATTCTCTAATACAAGAAACAGTTTGCAGAGTAGAACTAGATGATTCATTCATCATCATGTTGTTTTAAAACTCTATGAATATTCAGTGGAAATGTGTTATGAACAAAGACTGGTGGAAATGTCTCCTTGGAGGCCCTCTGACCCACTGTGAGCTATCTGAAGAATACAGTGAAGATGGGGGTATCAGACAATTTCTGGTTCATGGGTCAGTTCTGCCTGCGACCTTTTCGTTTCTGGACAGGTCTTTTTTGACACACCCTATCATGTTATTTTGGGAGGTTTTATCAGCATTTTGTTGCCCTTATTAAATTAAACACTTGGGTTGTGTGAGAGCTTTATATCTGCTGACAATATATAGCCCTGAGTAGGTCACAGTGTTGACATGTCACCCGCTAGTGTCATTCTGCCTGAGGATTGTATTATCCTAATCTAACCTGCCTGAATATGTCAGTTCAAAATGCTCCATGGGGATCTGATTTACTATATTCATGTCTAGCTTCTACGAAAGGAAGTGTTAAGAATTTGTAGTTGCTCTTGACACCATAAATGAATGCTTAATGAAGGCATTTCAGCCTCTCAGATTTGTCAACACAATGTTATGAACTTCTGTAACAAGAATGCCAATTCACACTTTCTTATGTGAGGAAAAATGGTTGAAGCTTCTAAAAGCTTTTGTATTGAATAAATTACATAACAAAAATTCTGTATCGCCGATGTTTTTAAGGGCTGAATGGTTCAGCATAGCAACTTTGCTGCTTGGTTTAATAACTAGAATTTTTGGAAAGTAATTTATTTATTTATTAATTTATTTGTTTTTTATTTATTTATGAAAGTAACAAAAATAGAGACTTTTTTAAATTAAAAATGTCATTTGAAATCCTGTTGGATTGATGATACACTACTGTTTAAAGGTTTGTGGTCAATAAGATTTTATTTTATAGTAAATGTGTTTCTAAAGTTACAAAGTATTTCTGTTCCCTTATGAGCATAATAAATATCGAAATATTGTTTTTATAAGGTCTATTGATAATAAGAGCACCAGTGCAGCTTATTAAACACTATTTCTAAGGGATCACTTGACACTGGAGACTGTAATAATGGCTGCTAATCCAGCTTTGCCAACACATTATTAGTGTTAAATAAAGTTATTTTAAATTGTAATAATTATTCACAATATTGTAAACATTACAACCAGATGCAATGCAACAGATTTCCAACTAGGTGATTATTTATTTAGTTATTTGTTTTCACTCTGTCCACCACATAGAATTGAAAATGCTGTGTGATATAACATACCTTAGCCAATCAGAAAAGTCTAAATAAGATGCATAAAATGCACACCACATATATTTCTATAACATTTGTGTTTTTTTTACTGTTGCTGTTATGCTGTGAGTTTTTGATGACATAAAAGTTACTGACAAAATGTAGTATGGCTTGTTGCTGTTGTGATTAGTTCAGACAGAAACTCTTATTCTCTTGAATTATACAATATTTAAGCATCATGTAAAATTAGGGTTGCAAAAATGTCCAATAAATTTTGTAAATATTCTCGAAATTTTGTAAACTTTTCAGCAATTTTTCAAATAATCCATGTAAAGTTTCCGAAATTTTTTCACCCCTATGTAAAATACCCACAGTACGCCAGGTCTCCACCTTCCCACAGTTCAGTGTCAGACATTAAGTGGATGTGATATCCTGCTCTCTTTTACTTAACCTCCCCGGAACTCTGCCCTGGACGGCCCGATTGATCGCTGTCAGCATGGGGAGGGGGGTGGAGCCAGGTTTCGGCGAGTATCGGGGCAGGCAATCCCCATCCACAATGTATAAAGACCATCAATATCCAGCGTGAAAGGAAGCTGGCTGTCATCTAAGGTCATAACGCACTTTAAAAAATTAATAGATCAGTGGGAAATGACTCATCCTACCTTTCCCATGAGTCCTTGAGGAGTCCACGTGTTGAGATTGTGGACCACCGGATTATATTAAGTGCAAAAATCAATATAGAGAAGCCGAGCGGGGAGGATAGGTCCTCGTTAGGTGCTCCGCAGTGCTTGTTTGTGACAACAGCACACTGACCTAAGAGACTTCTGCAGTTGCAGTGCAGTCTCAGCATGTGTGTGAGGGCTGAGGTGCTACTGTAGTAACCCGGGGTGTGTGGTATTAGGATTGAATTCAGGGTGAGAGACCGGTTCACCCTTACCACTTTTTAAGGTGTATTTCAGCTTGTTTATTTTCAGAACAGCGTCTTTGACAGTTTCACTTTGCCTGTTCACCTCTTTTTCTCATATTTCCATGGTGACAGCAGTGTTCTATTTGTGAGTTTGGCAACAGTGCTGTTATTAAAAAGCAGAATCAGATCTCTCCAACTCATTCTTGCTCATGTGTTTTGTTTGCAATCTATAGGCTCGACTCTCTGTAAGGATCTGAGACTTTACCTGAGCAAGTGTTTTACACCCGGATCCATGGACAGCCAACTCCAACAGGTCATACGCGAGAACCTCTACCTGCGCGCCGTCCCCTGTGAGTGATGCACACTTTGGCTGTTCAGTAATATTGGGGTCTTTTATGTAGGACGTCAAAGTAGTTTAGTAGAAAAAAGATGCAAATATGTGTTTAATGTCCAGTTATAAAATGTATTAATGCACGTTTGCTGACTATCCAGTAAACTCTAATCTGATTGAGTTTGCACAACTTTTGGGAATAAAGGCAAACATTGTTTTTAATCAGTGTGTCTCAAAACAAAGTCGTGCTTACAAGATACCAGACTGGAACAACAAGTGCTTTTGAGGATAATGAAATCACTGGATTTATGCGTGTTTGTCATTTAAAGGTGTACAATGGATTTATTCAGGCTTCAGGGAAAATCTGATTTTTCTTTTATTACTGTAAGTTACACATAACCAGATTTTTTAGGTTCGCAATGAATTAGACTTCAGAGATGCTGTGTCATATATATGAAATTTGGACATATTTGTCACAAACAATTGCATAAAAAAAATTTCAGTTGCCTTAATAAGTGATTTAGATTAGGCTTGTACGAATATAATTTGAGTGTTGTGTATTTTGTTAAGGAATTATTAAATTGTAATGAATAGGAGAGATCTGTTTTAACATTATGTACTAATTTTTGCAAAATAATTTTTTTTAACACATTTTTTTTATTATTTTCCTTAAAGCTCTTTGTAGACCCCCACTCCATTATTTAACAAAATGCAAAATGGACCAGACCTGCTTTTTTTGTCTGGCAACACATGATTAAACAACATGAAAATGACTTCCTGCTGCTCCTCTCTGTCCACCAAGGGCTTCTTGGCCTGAAAAAGACCCCGCAGTAAAACAACTGCTTTGAAAACACAAATGAGAAAGATGCTGAAATACATCAGCCAGCAAAAGCATGCATGCAATCTCATGCTTTGATGCTCTCAGAGACTGTAAACAAATCCAGTTTGCAATCACGTCAAACCTCATGCGGAGTCAAAGGTTCAGTCACTTTGAGGCGATGCACTTTAACCATTGCCATGGCAACTGTCATCAAATGTCACAGCAGTGCGCTCATTGTGAATGGCACTGTTCCATATTTTGCCTTGGCAACAAAACTGCAACTATTTTCAGAAATGATTGCATGCATTTATTAATGTATAGCTCCTGCCGGGCTCCTTTAAAACACCAGGCGCCCGTTCACCATAACGGCTGATTAATCCGTCCCGCATGATTCAAATTTCACCTATTTCCTGCTCTTGAATCCCAAAGCTGCACATTTGTCTTTGTCTCCAGCCTGAGGTACCCTGCTGTGCCTTTCAGCGCTCCTGTGCATGCATATACGCATAAACGTGTCAGCACCCAAATACAGACCCATTCACGCATGCTGGCAAATGTACACCTAAGCACACTCACATTTGTGCATCCAATCACGTAGTGTTTTATCTGTCGGTTCGGTTACATAGCCTGTCTACACGGAAAAAAGAAAGGCTTTCCCAAATAACACGTTTATTCATCACATCATTATTTTGACACCATAAAGCAGCTCATTTTACAGTCACTTCTCTGAATACATTGCAGGCAATTAGAAGACTTTAAGATGTTGTTCTTATCTGTTCTTTTAGTATAAAATAGCACAGGTGTGTCAGTTTAAATTGTACATGTACATTGATATCTTTAACCAGGTGCTGAATATCATGCTAAATAGTTAGCATTGGTGTTTTTGGGGTCAAAAAGAAGTCAGCATTATTTACTTTTTTAAAAAACACATTCCTCGTCTTGTGTGTAATTCATCAGTACATGTTGTACCTCGTAATCTTTCATCAATATGTAATAACTTGTCCTTTCCAGCTGACTTCACAGATCGCTATATTTCAACCCCAACCACCTGGCTCCATTCTGTAAATGTACACCTGCTTTTCAAAATCTAATCAGTTTCTAATGCACACTCAGTTGCTTTTTCCTCTGTTATATATCCAGACTCAAAAATGCCATGTTATTTCAAAATCCTTAATGTCTTGTTCTAGACATTCATTACCGATTCATTTCAGAGTAAATATATGGGTAAGTGTGCTGCATTAAAATATCGTTATTTTAAAAGAAAAAACACTCTCATATGCTTTTTGTATGGTCTGTCAGTGGGAATAATGCAATACAGGCGCTCTGATCTCATATGTGGGCTTGGGACAATGCAGTGCTTTGTTATTAATGGATGATTTATTGTATATAGTGGCTGAAGGCTTTTAAGTCATTACAGTCCTTCTTGATGTTGAGTAACTATGCGTTGGATCCATGCGATATGTGCACTACCTCATAAACCACATACCTTTTCTCTACCTGAAGACTTTTGCTTCAGAGCCATTTGTTATGTTGGCAAGGTCGATTGATCAAAGTGTGCAGGTTTCCCACTGTATCTTTTCCTCACCGTTGGAGAGTTGCTGCGATCAGTTTAGCCTAAATCTGGATGCACTGCTAATCTATCTCAGGAAAATCTACTTTTCTCAACTTTCATTTTAGATGGAAAACTGAGAGGGAGTTGCATAATCTCATCACTGTGGGATTATAGAGCAAGTCTGAAGTGTTTTAAATCATGATCAGGTGTCGCCTCACACCGCCAAAGTCATACGTAAGCAGACGCACAGGCAGTTCGTTTTATATATAGTTAGAATGTAAATGCTGTTATGTAACTGATTGTAACTTCATTTGACACTCACGTCAGACGTTTAACTCTGCCCGTTTTACATACCAATGCCAATCAACTTGCTACAAGTATGTGTGTGAGCGAGACATCTGCTTCTCTGTTTTCTGAGGTTATGTAGATCCGAACATCAAGCGCATAAAAGCTGACTTGTCTCCTGGTGATGTCATCAGGATGTGTGTGTGTGTGCATGTTTATGTGGTTTATGAGGACACAAATTTGTATAATTACGTGGGTATGACATGGGTATTACAATATGTGAGGTGATTTATGAGGACATTTTCAGAGTCCCCATAATTCAAAAGTCTACTAAAAACATACTAAATGGTGTTTTTTTTTTATCTAAAAGTGCACAGTTTCCTGTAAGGGGTAGGTTTAGGTGTAGGGTAGGTGTAGGGCAATACCACATACAGTCTGTACAGTATAAAGACCATACGCCTATGGAGAGTCCCCATAAATCACAAAAACCAATGTGTATGTGTGTGTGTGTGTTTAAATGCATTCGATTTTTAGCAATGGGCAGATGCAAGTTCATGAAAAAATAATGTTCTTTTAAAATGCCCTGTGTTTGTAGCACTACTGGCTTTTCTATTTTTACAGTCTCCATTTAAATGGCTTAGTGTCTTCTTGTAACAAATTCATACGTCTTTTAAGCAAAAAGCAAAAATATTGTGTTGCTTTCTTTAATTACATTCTTATATTTAAACTTTATTATGCTCACCCTGCTTTGACCCAGGTACGACCAGGCAACCACGGGATGGAGAGATTTCAGGGGTGGATTATAACTTTGTGTCCATTGAGGAATTCTTCTCCCTGGAAGAGTCTGGAGCCCTGCTGGAAAGTGGGAAGTTCAAAGGTCAGAATCAGTAGTGTTTCATAATCATGGGGGATGCAACATGACTTAAAGTAATTTGAAATAAGACAAAAATGAGCTTAAACTAAACTAAACGGCAAGATATATTTTTTTAATATTAATTTTAGGATTCCCACAGTCTTGTACAAACTGAATTTATGAGAAAGTTAAATTTTACAAGTAAGATTTGTATGATAATATAAATGAATTAAATAAAGTACCATGGGCATTTGTGTAATAAGTATAAATTTGTCTAGTTATTTTTATTTTATTATTATATATATATATATATATATATTTTTTTTTTTTTCAAAAAAACGTATGCCCATTAAGAAATAGGTTTTAAAAACAAAACTGTGGCTTAGGGGGCTTTTAAAATTGTTGTGGACAGTGGAGGGCTTTTGAGTCCAAAAGTTTGAGAACCACTGATCTAAATGGTTACTTCGTTGATGGTAAAACAATTATATTTTCACTCAAGTAACAAATATATAACAAAAATATCACATGCTAAACAATAAAACTGCTTGTGAACAGCAAAACACACTGCTTGTTTACACAAAAACTGCAACTGCAGTTAGGCTGATTTGATCATATTTTTCAGCTACCAGTTTACACATTTACCTTCCATTCTATTCCACAGATTTAACTCAAAAAATTAATATTCAGACAAATCCCTATGCAAACGTATGGAACAGACAGGCCTTGTTTTGGATATAACAGTTATTTACTGTTCTACTGATTTTGTGTGCTTATGCATTTGAGTTTGTGTGTGCTCGTGAACACATGGTGAGGGTCAGGGCGTCACGCCAGAGCTCCAAATGCTCAAGCCAATCAGAATCAAGAGAAGCACCCTCCAGACTGCGGAGAAAAGTGCCGTGCTGGCTCGGTTCTGTCCTCCAACATTATCAGCAGAAAGAGCTGAAAAAGAGCCCTAATGGAGAGAGAACAAGCGTGTAACGCAGACTGATGCCTGAGCCTGCTGATGTCTTTGTTAAGGGTCTCACACACAGCTGCAGATTCACACTATGACATCCTTCAAAGTTGCAGCTCTTGGATTTATGAATATGTTTCCGCTGACTCGTGTTTTTGATGCCGCTGCGCCACTTTCTTTTGTCTTTGAAAAGTAAAAAGAATTTGATCACTTATTATGTCCATCTCAATCCCACATAAAATGTTTTTTTTTTTAGGTTTTAATGCAAACCTGTTTTGGACACCTTTAACAGGACGAGGGCTGGTGACAATGGTCCAATCACTGACCATGTGGACATTTTTGTTTTTGGTAGATTGAGACCTTTAGATATTTACTCATCCTGCTAAGATTTTCACTCTATATACACTACTGTTCAAATGTGTGGGGCTTTAAAAAGTCTCACCAATGCTTTAGTTGATCTCAAATACAAGAGCAAATCAATATTGTGAAATTTTATTGAATATATTATAAAATGTAATTCGTTCATGTGATGGCAAAGCTAAATCAATAGACATTTCTCATTATCAAATTGAAATCAGCTCTGCGGTTTAATATATTTGTTGATTTTGTATCGTTTTCCCAGGGACAGTAAAGATTACCTCTAACATTATAAATGCTTATACTGTCACTTCTGATCAATTTAATTCATCATTGCTGAATAAAAGTAATAATTTCTTAATATAACCCCCTATATACTCTAGAAAGGTGAGATTTGGTAGATTTTAATGTCTATAATTAATAACAAAAGTGTTTTTAACACCTGAGTAGTGATGCCCTGCAGCTCATGAGTCATCTCTTCAGCTAGAAACCACACCATACTCCTACTTTTCTATCACTCTGTACAGGAGAAAAGAGGCTTTTCTCTGTAATCCCGATTTCAGTTTCTCTGTCTCCGATCACCCCTCCACCCCCATTCCCTCTCTCTCTTTCTCTCTCTCTGTTTATTTATTTCTTTTCTCCAGTTGTAAATAAGCTGCAGTGAGAGAGTTGTGCTGCGGTTAAATATCACTGAAAGTGCCAAACATGTAAACTCTTAGCTGCGAAGGATTGTGCGCCCCTGGTGGTCTCATAGTGTAACTTGTGTTTTTTTTAACCTTAACATTTACTGTACATGTTGTATGCTTTCACTTTAGCATTTTAGAGGTAGATATTCAGAGGTGGATTAATCTCATGTTTTTGCCATTGATCTGGTTGCGAAAAGAGCTCTGGAACATCCTGTCAGTTCATTAGTTTCATAACAGCTGTGATTAAGGGTTTTAAAGAGAGTGTGATCTAGGGCAGCAGCAGCCAGGAGCAGGAAAATATTCTCTTTTAAAAAATAAAATGTACAACTAGAACTATATCATTAAAACTGGTGAAACAAGAAGTTTTACTTTGAAAGATACGTTAGGGTCACATGAACTATTGGAAATGGCTTTTAAATGTAAGATTATTTTAAATGAGGAAAGCTTAGGATTTTGAAATTGAGAAATATTATGATATAAAATTAATTAATTTCTATTTTACTCATTTATGTCAAGTCCTTGGTACAAAAGGTTCTTGCTTTTGGAACATCCACTGAAATCATGCAGGATGACATGGATCATCAGATTTTGTAGAGCTCTTGCCAGACTTGAGGAGTTTGTGCCTGTTTGAGTACATGATGTTATTACAGGAATAAGAGGCTCATGTTAATTTTAACATTTCACAATTGTTATGCTGGCCATATTTAATGAAGAATGTTGTACCAAATCAGACATATATATTTTTTTTCTTTTCAGTGTTAATGGTGTGCTTATAGGGTTCGTGTTTTGCTGAATTAATACCTACTTGTTTTTGACAATTGAGATCTTGAAGTTCCAAAGCCTTCTGTCTCAAGCTGTTTTGATTATTCTATTCTGGTCCATAATCCTAGAAATGTCTATTTGGCTACCTCAAATAAATCGAATCAAGGAACAATAGTTTTTAGGCTGAAAATGGATGATCTTGTCAGTTTCAGTTAGCGGATGTAAAGCATTGTGTCTCAAGGCCTTTGTTTTCGATTGTGGCTTCATAGAGGCCATTTCTAAAAAATCTCCATCATCACAGGGAACTATTATGGCACACCTCGGCCAGTCCACATCGGTCCTGACAGCCCCCCCATTACATACCAGGAACATCGAAATCTCCTGAGGAACTTCCGTACCCGTAGCAAATCACTCAGCAACCTGGAAAAGGCAGTGGAAGAAGGGGACAACAGCGAGGAAGACTCTGGTCTTTCAGGTATTCAGCTGTTGGGTCCACCTTTATTTTGAAATTTGTTGTTTATTTCTTAAACAAGTATTTTAATACTTCCTATCTCATGCCACAGTAATATATTTAGGAAAGATTTTCTGTTGAGATTAAAAAACTTTTTTTTTTTCAGGATCTATAACTTACAGTATGGTATACCCCAAGGAACAAGTTTGGGTCGTGTTAATTTTCTCTTCTATATGAACCTTTAGGTTAATTTTATCTCCTTCCACTGTTGCACAGACAATGCATTTATCTTCTAAAAGCCATTGTTAAAAAAATAACATAGACATAACATGAGAGGTTATTTTGTTGTTGCTTAAATGTTGTGTGCAGTATCCAGTATGTTGAGGTTTATGTGGCATGCTGAGTCTTCCTGCATCTCTGGATTTGACTGAAGTTTTTAACCATTTTGCATTTTAAACCCACCGTCTTTGAACTATAGGACTGTATTTAGGATTGATGTCTTTCTCATGTTAGAGCTGGCAAGAAGAGAGTAACATGAACAGCATGACCTCTCGCTGGCCTGAGATTATACAAGACGGCTGCATCTCATGTCATGTTCACTGTACTTTGTTTCTCAGCGGGGTCTGCAGGAGCCAGCAGTGCCCCTCCCACCACCATTGTCTCACCTAATCAGACTTGGGATTCAGGCGGTGGGCGGGATGGAGGGGTTGCCATGGAGAACGGAGCACGTGGAGGGGCATTGCCTGAAAACTGGGAGCTGGCGTTCAGTGACACGGGCGAACCCTATTACATCAAGTGAGTCAGCAGGGGGAGAAGGAAAATATAAGACCATATAGTGAGAAACAGAGTGGGCAAGAATATAAACGGAAGGTCGTATGCCTCCTCCAGAAATCAAAGATTATAGTCAAAGTTGACATGATGACTTTGTATGTCACATTGGATTTTTGACATACGAAGGCGACACTTGAACTTTAAGATATGCGTCAATAAGAAATGATTTATTCAGGGGGGGTGCGTACAGGTTTCATGTTGGAAGTAAATGTGATTATTTTGTATATTTGATGCAGAAAAAGGTGATATGTGAACTCTAAGATGCACATTAATAAAAAAAACACAGAATCTCTGCCCGACCCTAAGAAAATTATGTTCATTTAATGGGGTTATTTAGACTTTTTAATGCAATTTTGCATAAAAAAGTGCAACATTTGAACTTCACAATGAAAAATGCATAATATTTGCCTACATCTATGAAAATTAAGTCAGCTTAATGTACATTGCTCACAGAATTGCTGTTGTATTTCAGCTTAAAAGTTGCTGATGAAACCTTGTGAGGGGGAAAAAAGTCTCTCACATTTCTCATTTTTCAGCCATAACTCAAAGACCACAAGCTGGCTGGACCCAAGGACTCAGGGCAAAGAGATTGTCAGCAAGACAGAGTGTGAGTGTATATGTGTGCATGTGTGTGTGAGCTTGGCTCGTCTCCACTTTTTGCCCCCAAACATACTCTGGCTCTCTCTGCAGTCTTCACACAAAGATTAATGACAAACCTTCCTGGAGCCATTTAGTCTTTCTCTCATGCCTTCATCTTATCCCTTGTTTCCTTTCCTTTCAAACCGTATCCACGATCCCCTCGTCTCTCCCCACTCGCTTTTTTTCTCTCATCTCTCTTTTTCCTTTAATGTTATCTATCACTCAAAGCACGCTCTCTCAGATTTGAGAAGGTCATGTCTGCTATCACTTTTGAACTGAGTGATCTTCAGAAGTCATTATGTCTGTTACTTATTTTGCAGGTTTCAGATGGTAGTATAGTGTATTGCCACATGAGCTCTTTTCGTTGCATGCTTAATTCAGCAGTTGGAAGCGGGAAGTAAATATACATTTTGCCAGTACTGCACATTTTACTGCAGAATATAAAAAGTGTGTGATTGAACATTTCATACAGAGTATAACCAGTACAACCCATATCCCAGCAGATGGCACTGTTGTTTAGCAACTCCATCCTGAAGTAGTGTAGGCGGTTTGGATTAAAGGCATTGTTAAAGCTGTGGACTTACTGCATCCCATGTATAGATACTTACTTTTATGTTTGTTGTGTGTATGTGTGAATTAGTACCTGCATTCACAGACCAACCATCTGAACTGAAGGGCTATTCCATCCATACCCGCTTGTCGAAAGGGCCTCGTGGGTTTGGTTTTAACATTGTGGGTGGCAGTAGACCTCGAGAGTTCCTGCAGGTGTACAGCGTCACCCCTGGAGGCCCCTCTGCACTCAAAACAGGTGAGTTTTAACCCTGTGTCCTAAAAAAACATAACACAGATGCAGCTGGCACTCTATTGCAATCACTTTTACACAATAAGCTAAAAACAAATTATAGCAGTGATTAGGATCTAAAATCTGTGAATTAAGGCATAAATATTTAAGTTATGTAAAATTACTACTTTATTATTATTTTAAGCTGTTTTTGTTATTGAAAAGAGAAACGACAAAAACGACAAATTGCTCATGTATTTCCTCAATATGACACTTTGCATGGAGGCTTCAGCTGTAATGTTTTCATCTGGCTACTTTTATTCTAATGACATGATGAGAACAATTACAATTTAACATATGAATTAAAAAAACAAATCAAATTTTCCTGCCTGTCACATTCATATTACCTTGGCAACACGAATATTCTCTTTGAAAAGTGGCGTCTGCTTTTGCTACTTCTATATAAATCTCCAGTAGAGGAGATGGCACTTCAGCGGTCAGTTCTTTAAATATTTATAGATCTATGACAGATATAATAATTTAATAACACACACAGTTTTGTGCGAGGGGCTCTTAAGGACATTCTGAATCATATGTGATGTAATGGTACTGCTGACTTTAACATCCTCTTTTTATGCTTAGAAGACAAAAAGCCCCATAGATCTGGATTTAAGTCAGATCGTTTATAGATGGTAGGAAAAGCAGGGGAGAGAAAAGGATCGGATGGATAAAAGATAGATTTTACCACGGGAGCATGAGCTGTTTGCTTTTCTGCTCTCCCTATCCTTTAATCTACAGTATCCCTCCAATCCTCACTTTTGTTTTAGGCAGGAAATCCCTTGACATTCTTTCTCTCTCTTTCTCTCTCTGGATTAGATTAGTGTGTGTGTTTGTGTGTGTTTGGTGATTTGGAGGGTCTCATGGTTTGAATCTGCTCATCTGCTCTTAATCCAGATGGGCCTGTAGGTTTTAATCTGCTTGTCTCACACACAACACTGTCCACTCACGTGTACTAACAAAACCAAACACACACACTCACTCACTTATCCTTAAAGGGGTCACATTGTACCTTAACAATATCCTTTGAGGTTTGTCTTTGTTTGTTCCAAAAAATTTTATTTAGTTTAGTTGATTAATTTGTTTTTATTGATTTTAGTTATTATTTATTTTATTATGCCCCTTTTCACTTATCTCTGACACCTTAGTTTAACTAACCTCAAAAAAAGGTCAAACTTGGGTCAGAAATGAAAGATACAGCAGAATTTATTGTTCGCTGAATTTCCTTTCAAAATTTAGGGCATTTTGATTCCTTATTGTTTGCCCACTTTGACACTTGAGAATCTGATTGGTTATGAATACCTGCATGTGTAAATGCAGATGTTTCTCACTCTGTCTCTCTCTTAGCGGACATCCTAGTGTACATCAATGACTCATGTGTGCTGGGTCTGTCCCATAAAGAGGTTGTAGAAATGCTGAAATCCGTCCCCATGGGTCACAGTGTGGACGTGGTTCTCCGTCGAGGTTATCCAATGCTCTACAACCCTGATGGCTGTCCCAAAACCAGCCTTTCCTCCACTTCTGACCCAACAGGCACCAACCCTACAGCCCCCGGGTCTGCTCAATCCCAAGTCCAACATCCCGATGGACACCAGCCTGCCTTGGTGAACCTCAACCGCTCCATGTCCCGCCACAACAACTTTTACCCCCGCATGCAGAAAGAGTCCTTGGATGCTAATGGAAACACAGCACCACTTTCATACGCAATGGCCAATGGAAACGGAGTGGGAGGGACTATAGGCATGGGGGCGGTGACTTCTTCAAATGCCCCTCCTCCATCAGAGCGAATGAGCTCCAGTCATAGCGATACGGAGGTCTGCTCTGTAGTCACGCGCAGGTAACCAGAATGACATTTCTGACAGATTGAGTTATTATTCTTTTATTAATAAATAACAATGATCATTCTCGATTTTGATTGTGGTTGTGATAATAATAATAATTGTTATTATTGTTGTTGTTTTTTATATATATAACATATATAACCATGTTTGTTCATTATTAATAAAAAATAATGAATGGACTTGTTTGTGAAAATATTATTATTGTTATTATAACTATGTTTATGTTTTATAACTAAGGATTATTTTTAATAATAATTAATATTATAATTAAAGATAAATAATAATAATACTACAATAGTATTATTAAAACACAAAAAAATTATAATGCAATAATAATAGTTATTAATATAACCATGTTCATTCATGGTTATTCATAATAAATATTAGCATTATTTTTATCATTATTTATTTATCAAATAAATAATCTCTGCAATGATAATGATAATAATAGTAATATTACCATGTTCAATAATGACCATTATTACTGTACTATTAGAATTATTATTTTATTGTTACTGATGCTGTTATTTTTACACAATCATTTATTTCTTCCACTCTCCATCTAGAGCTTCCCTTGTCCGAAGTTACAACAACAACTCTCTTCCAGCTCCTTCTCACGCCCATCACAGTTCTAAGTCTTCCGAGAGCGATCTCTCTACTGCTGCTCTCCCTCTGCCCCAGCCTGAGGTGGGACCTACCGTCCCGCCGGGAGCGCCCAACACTCAGCGGCCTCCAATGCCCCAAACAACTCTTGCTGTTGCACCCCCAACCGAGCACCCACCCTGTGGTTTCAACGGGTGTCCAGCCAACAATCCCCCGCGACCTCATCCGGGTGGCCTAGGGTCCCCCGGAGCCCCAGGTGGGGTAGGCTGCGGGGGAGGGGGTGAGCTGGTACCTGTGGCCTTGGGCAGGAGTGAGGGAGGGGGTATGGGTTTTAGTGTGACGGCTGGGGGGCAGGGAGGCCAGCTGGCAGTGGTAAAGAGAGTTTGGGACAGACGACAGTGCCACTCCCTACAGCCAGGGGATGCCATTATTAAAATCAACGGCGCTGATGTACAGAGTCTCAGCTTCGCACAGGTAATTCATTAAATCTTCAGGTCTGTTTCTGAAGCTCTTTCCTCTTCAACTTTACATATTTGAATCCTTGCAAATGATCTTTTTCATATGAACAGGTGCAGCGAGTGCTGCAAGAACATACCAAACAGGGTGAGGTGGTCTTACTGGTTTACAGAGGAGGTGAGTGTCCTCTAAATTGTCTATGAATAAATAATTTATAATATTCTATAAAAAAGTAAGAATTTTCCTTTTGATTTCACTTTATTAAAAATAATTAAATGACAGATTAATGCAGACTTTATAATATTTAGTGTGAAAAATGAATGGACAAAAATTCTTTTAATATTTGTTAATTATTATTATTCCATTGCTATTTAAAAAATGTCAATTAAGAATAATTTTGGAACTCAATACAAACCACAGTTTAAAAAAAGAACAAAAAGCAAAAAACAAAAACAAAAAAAAACCCCATTATGCATTATGTTAGTTCCAACCCTTAATCTTTTTAAAGACTGAATTTAATTTAGCTTTATATAAAAAGTAAATTTGAGAAATATTAAATTTAAATGCAGCGCAATATTACATTTTGAATAAAAAATAATAATAATATTGTACGGTAGCTAATGTATTATAATATAATAAAATATGCCATTACACAGAACAGCATACATCCTGCCCATCGCCCATCACTATCCTGTTCTCTCTCAGGTTCTCTTTGTTCCCCAGGCTCCCCAAATGCCTACAAGAGACCTCCTCCCTCCCTGGGCACCCCTGATCTGACCTCGCCCTCCTCCGATGGTGCTGTGCCCAGCCAGAGCACCCTCTCTCCCTCCTCACCCTGTGGTGACCTCCCCAACCTGGTCCAAAGCACCAGCTTCCTGGACTCAGTGCCCGTGACCCTGACCTTAGAGCCCCGGGACTGGATTGGAGTCGAGGACGGACCTGCTCAGTGGAGCCGTACTGCTCCATCTAATCTCGGCGCAGTATCCAAAAGCCATGTAGACACAAGGGGAGCAATATCTTCCAGAGCGATGGAGGTGGAGTTGAGACGGAGAACAGGAGAAGGATTCGGGTTTGTCATCGCATCCCAGGACGTAATGAATGGAAGTAAGTACAGGCTGGATAGAGCATGATCTGCATTTGTGATTTCTTGCCAGTGGATGTGATCTTGTGGCCTTTGTTTTATCTCTGGTTATTCTGGTATTTGGAAGCAGAAAAATGGTTCTGCAACTATATTCTACTTTGTAATTATAACAAAAGAAGAGAGTTTATACTCCTGCTTTGCTTCATGTTTGGAGGCCAGGTGAATTGTGAAAAAAAAAAAATTAAGAAAAAGGGCATTTTACCCCTCTAAGCATGTTGGTCATCTGAGTCATGCCATTATGTAATAGGCATGTGCACAGGAATCCCTAGTTAGCAGACTAATTATGATTTATTTCACTCGATTTGAGGCTTTGCTGATTTGAGGCTTTTGCTCTTTACAGTTGTTTTGTAATTAGTCATATTTGTACTAATGTTTGTACCTCACTGCTCTAAATGTTAAGGGTGAAAATTACATATAAATGTAGGATCAGTTAAAGTCCAAAAGAGGTCAAGGTTTGTGTCCAGCAGTTCTTGTGTTTGTGAAACGACAAATGAAACAGTTTCCTGAGTGCACGGTTTTTCCTGTTTTCTTTGTTTTTTTTCTTGTGCATTGTCCTTTGTTCAGTTTATTTGTAGTTCAGTACTTGTTCTGTGTTATTTGGGTCCTGTATCGTTTCTTCAGTAACACAGTAATTTACAAGAAGGGATTGGAGAAGGTCTGTTTTGGATGTTTATGGTTTTGTAACATTTTCTAAAAGTTTATGTAGCTGCAGTACTTCAAAGAACCAAATGTTTACGTGAAAGTTTCTAGTAACTAGACAGTGCATCTGAGAGAATTTAATCTACTGAATATGTAATTTAGTAATTCTGATATTTAGTATAAAACTACAATTTTACTTACCATAATGCCCTTCATATTTTCATTTTGTAACAGTAGTATGTTTGTCTGTGTATGTGTGGATTGTTAGTATGGATGGCTATCGTTAAGGTTTTAACAGTATTACTACTTTTATCAATACCACTTATCGATCTGGTATTTAACTGTACTCTTATCGGTACTTTTTTGTGTTTTTAATATAAAAGTTTATATAACTTTTTTTTAAAAATGTAAAATAATAATCTGTAGCCTAACAAACACCAATGTTTGAGCAAATATTACACAGACCAAACAAGTGATTTTGTCAAGTGCAAAACTAAAACAAATAAATAAACAATTGTTTTTCTGTAAAAGAATGAACTGTAAAGGCATTTTTAGTGTTTAAAAAATATTTAGGCTACTGCAAAAAAATACACTATGTAAAAATATACTCTAGCAAAATAATATTTCTT
>JAUMHP010000055.1:6806812-6822407 GCA_032361065.1 Enteromius trimaculatus | reverse complement strand
TGTTCAAAAAACAAGAAAACATATAATTTCCTGTGTTAAAATGAAAACCTGAAATATTTTATGGCATACTTTAATTATTAAAGAAGATTCAGTATAAAAATATATTCTATTTTGGTTTTAAAATATATTAGTTTTATATTTTCATAGTTAGTGTATGGATTCTGACTTTTACCATAAAGTGCCATCTCAACCGTTTGGTAGAGGCTGATATTTTAAAAAATTATGGGATGTGTTGAAAAAAAAAATGCATTGAGTGTGATTACTAGTGCCATAAGAAGATAAGAAATGCAAACAAAAAATTTGTTTTAAATAGCCTTTTTCTTAGTGGGGCAGTTAAAGGGTTAAATTAGCACATGTTGCTAAGCTAACAACATCGCTATTATAACTTATTAGATGGAACATATGTCACTTATATCTAACATTTCCATCGTCAACCATCTTGGATATTTTTCTAACCTTACTGCAGTACGTGCTAAAATGATCTAGTCCCTGAAGGATGCATAAAAAATGCTGCATTGTAAATGACCAGAGTATCTTATTAAACAGCCTGCTTCTGTTAACAGCCTGCTTATGTAAAATGCTAAACATACCACACAGGCGGTTCTGTTCATTAATTCGCAATATAAATTTAGGTGATCAAGATCAGTACTTCATGCTTATGAACATTACTCTGTGTAACTGCATGAATTGGAGGGAAATTGCTGTTTTTCCTTACTGAGTCTTGCTCCAAAAGCACATGCTAGCATTCATCAAAATACATTTGAAACTATGATTATCACACTTTTCACTTCAGAGTGCGAGCAGGCCTGTGGGAATAACAGTAAGGCTTCTCTCTCCCTCTCTCTCTGTTCTAATTGCTCTCACTAATTATACGCTATGCCCTACACCATGTTAACTATGAAACGGGAGGGCGAATACAGGCTACAGTGCCTCATCCTTCCTCCCTCTATTTTGCCCCAGCATATATGGCTCAAAATCCACATAACATTAGGAATTTGGCCATTTTTGGAAAGCTGATTTTTTTTTTTTTTTTTGCCAATCCCTTGATTTCAACATCTCTCAGCTGACTTAGAGTCAATAGTAGGCTATGTATCTGATAGATCACGACATCTTTATTTTTAGTCTGGGAACGCACATAACGTACGCCTGAGAAACCGACACATTGCTGGGGCGTGTATGTGTGCTGCTCAGGGAAGCAGAAGGGGGCTGGATGTTGAGCACCAGGGAAATGTCATGTTGACCTTTTTAATCAGCAAGCTACAGGCTGCTTCAGATGAGACGAGGAGGGTTTGTGTCACTCACATATTGAAGTATAATCGGCGATAAGTGCGAGGCGTGTACACAAGGGTTGTATATTACAGCGTGTCTGATATGTTGCGCATTATGCAGTTGGCCTGGATATTGTATGTGTGTCAGTGGCAGGTGGCGGACCTAAGAAATGAGGATGTTTTTGTAGTCCATTGTAAAATCATGTCCTATTTCCAATTGCTATTTACAATTTCCAGGTTAAAGAAGTTGGCTGGATAGCAGGCTTTATTCAGGTTTCAAATTTGAAGTATTAATAATAAGAAAATAGATTTTAAATGGCACAGCACAATACATTACAGAGGATAAAATTAAGAATTTTGTTTTCCTGATTTTAATTTTACTACTTAGAGTATTTTCTGTATTGTAAGTGCTTTACGAACATTAAAAGGTATGTTGTATATAGTATGAATATACATCTGTCATATTGTAATTGTTGTATGACTTACAGTGTCAGTTATAACAGTGTCAGTATTGCTTATCACAGCTCTTCTCCCACGGCCTCATGGGATAGTATGAAGTGCCCATTCAATTTGCATGTGAGGACCTCTCTGGAAGTCACTATAGATTATCTATGGACTTTTTGCTAACTGTTTTATTAATACTTTGAATATTAACATACAGCCAGGATCTTTTTTTAATTATCCAGAATAAAATATCATCATAGTGTAGGATAGCAAATTTAAGAATCTGTCTTAGATCTGCTGATCCTAGATCTTGACATAACATATAAGAAACTAATGTGAAGTACATTGTACTTAGCATTTCAAGTAAAGTGTTAACATTCAAGTTTGCAGCCAGAGGTTCCTGCCAGTTCCTGTGTTCTTATTGTAATGCTTTCACAGATCTATTCACACCGCATGATCTGCAATCTGCTATCTGGGGTATCATTCAGTCACTGCTGTGTTAACATTGCATGACAGATCGGCGAAAGGGGGTTTCACACTGCATTTGCATTCTTTGTTTCAACCGTCTCCACCTCTATGTACTCCTCTCCCTTGAAACCTATATGAACTACAATGTAACACTGCCTTAATTAGACGATTGAGATGAGGCAGATGATTCAGACGACTATGACGAACACAACGCTCAGAAGAGAGTTTTCGGAATATATTCAATGATATACAAATGTCTCCTGGTCTCTTGGGAAGAAGTTCACAACAATAGCATGCTGCTAGGCTTGGATGAGGTACTGTTTTGATCTAAAACAGTGTCTTTCTGTTATGATCACCGGCCAGAGGGCTCTCGAGCTCCACCAGAGGGCACACCACCACAGACTGATATGTGTTACCCCTGTATGTGTTATTGACTCTTATTATAAAGTGTGTTCCCCTGTTCAGTCTCTGCCCCCTTGTTAGTTCCCATGACAATTGATCAGCTCCACCTCCTCGTTAACCCTCTTGTCTCCACTTTAAAAGCAGTTTGTGTGCATTACCCTATCCGCTGAGTATTGTGTGTTTATCTCCTACAAAGCATTTACCTGTTATGTTTCCACTACTAACCTTCGCCTTCTTATTGGATTTACTGCTCTGTCTTGTCCCATTTTGGACACTGTTTGCCACTTGATTGACCCCGCTAGGCTACTGGACTTTCCTTGTGCTCTGCACCTGATCTTATGTTGAGGGACCTATAAAGTGAACTTTCCTGTCTTTCCTGTTCACCAATATCACTGCTCGGGATTGTCCCTAGTGAAGCGCTTGATCAAAATTTTGTGTTATGATGCCAGCAACATTGACATAATCTCTCCTCTTTCCATCCAGACATTAATTACAGCCTTCTGTAAAGCAGAAAACATCAAATTTACATTTAAAGTTTTGGCAGACATGGGGTGTTGGAATGTGACTTTATTAGTTTTACAATCCAACTGGTCCATGTTGAAACCTCCCTCCTGCCCTTTGTTTAATGGAGCACTGCCATTGCTATCTAAGCGCTAATGTCACTGTCAGAACGAGACAACCACTGGAGCAGACCACATAAAGCCACCATAGCTGTGCAGAGCAAATATCAGATCAACTGTAAAACTGATGTGACATGTTGATGAAGCTCCTTATATAACATGCTGCTTCTTGTGAATGAATAGTTAAAGAATAGGAAATGTTCCTAAAGCATTTAAGAGGGAATCGAAAGCTCAGTGTGAGAGAACAAACGCTGTGGTTGCCCTGTGGGGAGAGAGAGGAAGAGATGGGGAGGGTGGAAAACATGACAGTAGTTTTGAAGCTCAGATCTTCACAATGTTCTCCAGCTTTCCTTTTCTGACTGGTGTCAGAGACATAAAAGAGCACAAGAGAAATGAAAAACAGGAACGAAAGATATAAGGGGATGAAATGAGAAGGAGTAGCGAAAAAGAGGATGAAATTATACAGACAGATGAGATTGCATATAGATGGACAGACAGATATTGTATATATAGTGAGAGACATGGACAGATAAATAGATAGCTAGACTTTACAATGAAGATGAATCAAAATGCACAGAGAATTATGCAGTTGAATAATTAAGGATTCTGTGTGGGAGAGTAAGAAATTAAATGGATTCCTCTCCATCGTTCTTTTTTTTTCCCTCTGCAACTCTTTTCTCCTCCGCATGCACCTCTTACATAAACAGTGGATATCAGTATGCTCTATATGAGCAAAGCGTGCCCAATCCGCCCGTGCTGAGCGCAGACTCTCACGCGTGAACACGTTTTCCATGAACTTTCAGAAGAGGGCATCTGGAGTGAGCTGATGAACCAGTGACGCAGAATGCTGAGGTAAAAATTAATCCCGGACTCAGAGGTCAACACAAAATGGCTTTTGTTTCAAAAACCAGTGACCTGCCTACTTAGACAGCATTTTTGACCATGCTTACTAGTTTTTTTGTGGCAATTTATTACTGAAATGACTTTGACAGCGGCACATACTAAGAAATAACTGCTTCCCTTGACTACTAGAGAGCTGACTGAGACACACCCTAGGGTGTACAACACAGCTAGCACGAGATGTCACACTGCACTATATAGGTGAATTCAACTGGGAAACTGTTGACAGAAGCATAATTCCACTCTTAACGTTGAATCTTACTACCATTAAATGAACAATTAGGCACTAATGATAAAGTAAACCAAAGCATACTAGTGGTCTCCTTGTCCTGCATGTGCTTAGCACATCCCTTTCACTCACACACAGTTCAGCTGTGACTAAGGCACAGAGAGAGAAAGAGAGGGCAGGACGTGTGGGTGGAAGTAAGAAAAAAATGGATGGTTTAATGTGGGTGCTGAAAGCAGTGAGAGCATGAGAGTGATTCAGCACATGGAACATCCTAAAATTGCTGTAAAAGCTGAAAGCTACTTGTCCGCTGTTTGGTGCAAGAGAAATTATAACATCAAATGAAATATTCATACTAGGCATCATCATCTTAAGCACATATTAACCGTGTAAAGCCTGTTTTTTATATTAATGCACGCTACCTGTTGCTGGCTGAAATTTAAATTTGGATTGCACTGAATGAGCAATGTTGCCTGTAAATGTGTAAATCTATGCTGGCTTGCTTTTTCTGCAGATTAAATGCACCACACAGCTTCGAGTCTTTAGGTGTTTGTGTGTGTGCGTGTGTGAGAGAGACAGGGAGAGAGAAACTGCACTCATTTTGGCTCAGCTCAATAAGCCAGTCTCCCGTCGGAATGAATGTTACCGCGTTCCAAAATGGCCGACCGAGGGGATACAGTTTCCCCGGCATGTTCCTCTAGCTCTACACGTTCGGACTAACGTCAGAGCCTCGATTGAAAAGAAAAATATATTCTCTCTGACTCACTCAAATGAATTTAACCCCTGCATCACCCTTTACCAAATCGAGAGACGCTAAGCATCATCGACATGCTGCGAAACTAGCGATCGAGACACATGTGGGCACTGCGGTGAAACCGAATGGCGGCGAGGGACGGCAGGTGCAGGGCTGTCCAGGGAACATCAGGAGGGAATGCATGCCTGTTCAACATGTGAGCAGTTCATTCATGAACGAATATTTTTAGTCACTGGCATCAACACGTCTTGACATCTGTCACATACTGGGAAACACAACCGTTTGGGGTAGTTTAATTGGTTGTCATGCAACGCAGTCTCCATAAATTGTCTTAAAAATGATTGTGACAGCTGTGCCCCATCAGCATGGGTGTTATTTAATGATTTCGCGCGCACTGGCTTGACACTGTGTGTGGACGAGCACGCGGACGCTGTATTGCGCGTCTCAGCTGTTTCGGGACCTGAGCGCCTTTGCGCTGATTACACAAAGCGACATACAACTCGACAGGCAGTGGACATCCTGCCGCAAGGATTGTATTTCCTCTCGATTTTGTTTTAGTTGATCAGGGAACGCGTTACGTTCAACCGCAACAGAAGATCAATAATCATCTGCTCGTAAAAATCTCTTATTCTTTGCGTTGGAACGTCGAATTTGGAGATTTAATCGACTTTGATGTCATCGCTTTGGGACGCATTCTACATATCGCATCATTATCGCGCAGCTGTAAGCGTTGGAGATGCGCGGTTGTCTTCAAGGACTGTCTGGGCAATAAGTGTGAAACCGCCTCGTGAGTAAACGACAAATACGTGCATGAAACATTAATGGTAGATGTATTGATTTTACACTGAAGAGAGATTAGGGTTCTCAAATAATGGAATGAAGATACAAAGAAGTAACCTGTTATGAAATAACCAATTCCATCTCGTGTTGAACAGACTTTGCAATGAGTTGAAATGCATCATGCGTGGGAAATTTAATTCCATAATTTAAGATGCATAATGATGAGCAATTTTAATGGCTTGAATGAAGAGGTCTTGGTTTTGTAACGAGGGTGTGAAGAAGATAGAAGGGGGAACTGGGTTGTTCTGAAAGACATGCGCACACCTCCCAGAAGCCAATTTAGTATTGCAGAGGATTTATCAGAAGAACTTTGGTCCCTCTCTCTCTTTCTCCCTTTACCTTTCCATCCCGGTCGCCTCTGGAATAGAATGACTCCTGATGAAAATGTCTCCTGAACACTTCAGTCTGGAGTATGAGTCATGAATCGACAGCTAGAAAACAGCTGCAGTGCTTCAACTCCACATTTGAAAGAGAAACGGAAGAGGATGCACGCTAGAGAAATGGACGAAAAGGAAATCGGCTTTCCTTCCTGTGTAATGGATATTTGCTGACTTGGCTTTATGCGGTGCATCCTTACCTTGGACTTGAGGTGCTGGGAATGCTCTTTGACTCTATCAAAATATTTTTATTTTTTTTTTTCGTTTTTGTTACCTAATGAGAGTAATAAATGGCTGGATGACTGATGAAGTTCATTTTGGCAAACTGGCTTTGATCTCAGTTCCATGATTCCTTGGTGGCAGTGGAAAAATAGCACATTTGACAGAAGAATAGCAATGCACACATACATAAACACGCTCTCACACCAATCGTAAGCAGACAAACAAATCCACTCATTAACATTTATCATTATCCTTTGAATGTGAATACAGGTTCTCAATATGGAATTTTCTCATCGCTTTCAAGTACTTTGACTTCCAAAGCTGAATTTAACTTCGAGGGAATCTCAGATTAAAACCACTGACTATATTACTCTGGTTACTCAACTCTAACTCCAACACATTTCTGTCTCTCCCCCCCACCCGCTCCATGTGGGGGGGAGAGCTTCCTTCCTTTTACGAGGTGATCCCAGAAGCTTGTCCCAGCAGGCGGTGACTGTCACGCAAGTGTCCATCAGCATGGATGCTGGGCAGGGCAGCCCGGAGAGCCCTAACCGGGCGGTGGAGTACCTGCTTGAGCTCAACAACATCATCGAGAGCCAACAAAAGCTTCTGGAAACTCAACGGCGGCGTATTGAGGAACTTGAAGTGCAGCTGGACCGGCTCAGCCAGGAAAACAAAGACCTGAGGTTGGACCGACAGCCCTGCCCACCCCCACCTCCACCTCCTGTCCAGCCACCAACTTCCAGCGCTGCAACCTCCACCCACATCTATGCCAATCAGAGCCACAACAGTGGGCCCATCCCGATACCCATCCCGGCTCCGGCTCCCCCACCTCCACCCGTGCCACCACGAGACCGGCGCGTCAATGCCAACACGCACATGAGGCTCGGCCAAAGCCTGTCAGCTGGAGCCAATGCCACGGAGCGAGAAAGGGACAGAGACAGGGAACGAGAAAGAGACGGGGCCGCTACCAGTTTGGGAAGCTCTCTGCAGAGACAGTAAGTACAGGCCTGAGGGCTCTTTTACTGCATAGCTGAGGATCTACTGTAGAAAACGGTTTCCACTGCCTCAATGCTGGCTGTCAGTTTTAAAAAAACGTTTTGGTGCGTGTTCTAACTAAATAGACTACAGTTTATAGAAATTAATATATTTGAAAAGAATGGTTCACTTAAATAGAAACACTGTCATTCGTGCACCCTCACGTTGTTCCAAAGTTAAGTGTTTTTGGATCCCATCAAATTTCATTGTATGGACAATTTAAACTTTATTGAAAATATCTTTAGTGTCTTACAGAAGAAAGTCATGCGTGGTTGGAGCAATACAAGGATGTGTAGATAATGACAGAATTTTTGAGTGAACTATCCTTTAAAGCAAGTATGAGTAAACAACTGTGTGCACCGTACTACTCACAGAGACTAGGTAATGTTTGAATTACACATACTTATGGATGTTTGTACACCGTTTGAGTCGTTTTACATCACACATTAGTATTTTAACAGCGTTGGCATTACGCTAGTAACACTGGTGCAGAACTAAGTCAGGGAACCAAAGAACAGAAAACACCTTTCAGAGGGTATCTCTCCTATTCGCACTCCGTCTGTCTTGCAAAACTGAAATTGAGTGCAACAGTCTGTCACAATAGGACTCTTTCCAGGCCATCGGACAGGCAGCTGGCTGTGCCATCGAGCCTGAGCATTACGTAAGCTGACAGACTCTTATCTGGACAGACTCGTGCTGCTGGGCCTTTGGCAGAGTGACAGGCTAATGTCATGGGGACATAGGATTGAATTAGCATGCTAAATCTGTCACAAATGTAATAACCTTTTTTTAATTTTTTAAAGCGATTGGACCATTTCAGTGACGTTTTCCAGAGAACAAGGATGTTCCAGGAAGTTTAGCTTTATTTGACGGTAAACTAAGCTTTTAGCTAAGATTATGTGGAAGCAAAGAATCGGTTTGAAGTACACCGTCAGTATATCGATCTATCCATCTTTGATCCATCTAATAGACGTTCAAAGTAAGTAATTTCAATTACGGATTACATTACAACAGCAGTTCTGTATCATTTTTACTACTTCATTTTCAGGCGGATTGAATTTTGGTTTTGCTTAGCAATTTTAAAATGTGAATGTTGCACAACCCTGCTGGGTTTTGGATGATTATCGTATTAAACCGATGCTATTGGCATCTTGTGTAGTTTAAAAGCGTGTTGGAGGAAAAGAAATCCTAAAAAGATAGTGCGCAAAGCTGTCAGTAGCCTCAAGACTGTCAATATCATTCCCAGCATGTGCTGCGTCAACATGCTCCATACAAATCCAGAGAGAGAGAGATGGCACAGAAGTGTAGTGGGCCACTCCTTGTGCTGCTGACAGTTAAGTTATTTGTCTCCCTCCCTGCATTGCTGAGGAATCGACCTCTCCATTGCACCTCTGATCTCTCCCGTCTGTAGTGTGCACTTGAGCCGGCCTCATCACGATGCATACAGATGCGTGCTCGAGCGCGTGGAGACTAACGTTGGGTGGATTGAATCCGTGTGGAGCACTGCAGTAAAGCATCTCCTGTCGTTTTTGAGGCAGGTGGCTGGTGTGGTGTGGAGATTCGTTTTGTATGTATGATCGGGCCACTGTGTAGGAGAGGTTGTGATTAAAATTCATTGCAGAGTCAGATTGTGGATCAACTTGTGTGGGAGAGCGAAGCATAGAGTCAGAGAGAGAGAGCGGAAGAGGCTGCAGAATACACTGCACCCTTTTTGTGTTGCTCACTTTCAATGTTTTGTTTCTCCTAAATGCACACCTTTTATTTGTTTCTCCTGCCCTTCTTTCCATTGGAGAGATACCGGAATGCCCTCTGTTTGCAGAGATAAATTGAGTGCTTTCTTTCTCATCTGAGACTTATTTCTTCTTTTCCTTGAGGGCAGATAGCGTACTTCGCTTCTTGCATAGTAATTATGGTTTAACTGTAGTATTTGTTAGAAGTGTCAGTTTTGATTTATTCCATGGATTTGATACCGCTGCTTTTGGAAAAAAGTCGCTATTTTCTGAGACTATATTGCATTTGCTAAATAAATGCACTTGTACAACCTTGTGAACAATATGGTCTTTTTGTAATTTTAATAATAAAATTCCAAATCATTATTATTATTTGTAATTTCCTGTTTAAGAGAAACTTTAAGAGGGCTTAAAAGTTGTCTTAATGCAGAGACATATGATGAATATAATAAATCGGGAAGCTCTGTAAAAAAAAAAAAAAAAAAATTTTTTAAAAATTATAAATTATTAGATGAGATGTGAGAAATGTTTTAACACCAGTAATATTTTCTCCATAAAAGGCAGAAAGGTAAAAATCAACAACTCCTAGATAGATAGATAGATAGATGGTTGAGTTATTGTCAGTCAGAAAATTCATATCCAACACCTCAAATATTATTATAATCTTTGCTGCTTGTCAAGATAAAAGTAGTTTCAAATCCTCTGCCTTGGTGTCATCAGATGATTCACATGATAAATGCGTGAGCTCTTTAGCAGTCACGTAAACAGCATCTGCTAGATGTGGCCATGTGTTTACTTTACACCTGAGTAACTTTAGGGCTGCTAGTTTTCGCTTAGCATCAACTTCACCTATAACAATGAACAGTCACAAGACACTGTGAGGGCAGATGACTTGTTTTACTAATACATTTTGCTGTTCTACAGATTTTTCTTTTGACAGTTGGCCATCATTTAACTGATTTTGAATCTACTTCTGCTGTATCCATTCTTTTAATTCTCTTTCTGTCTCTCTCTCTCTCTCTAATTACCATTGCCAAATTTTCCAATCCCTCGTTCACCCCCTCACCAGCTCTCCCTTGGTGTTGAGCAGATGGCACACCAACATGTCATTTGCCATTTTCTTTTAGGGTCGCCTCTTCTCTTTTCACCCACAAGGGTCATTTACAGCATCGCCTTTTTGTTGTGAGCTCTTTTTCGATTCAGATCAGTGTTTCTGGTCCCGTCCCATCAGAAAGATGCCCGCGATTCCAAATGACCCAACTTGGGTGATCACAATCTTGCTCTCTCTCTCTGGTGTAATGCTTTCGGCTAATGAACAAGTGTAACTACTGCTGTGGGGGAGCTGTTGAGGTGGGATTGTTTCTCAGAATAATTAGCATGGTCGGTGTTAATTACATTTGTCCATTGAAGGTGGCAATTACTGTCGTAGACGTGAGTCTGTGAGTAATACACTGGGTGTTGGAGGACTGACTGATAGTTTATACAATTATGATTGAATAATTAAATGTCTATGGAGGAGCCCGCATGTCAGTCAAACCTGACACCTACAGCTTTTTAAGATAGTTCATTTTATTAGTCGTAATCAAAGTCTTTATTAATTTAAGTTAGTTAAAGTGAAGAGGGTGTTTTGCCATGCACTGGTGTCAAAAAGCATGTAAAAAGCGGTGTAACAGAAATCATTGTGTGACCTTTATAATATTATAAGTGATTCCTAATAGTAGTTTAACACTGCATATTTATAAACCCTGGATTAATTTTCTTATTTGCATATTTCTTGTTGATTGGTTTCTGTGCTAGGTAGCTGTTCCACTGTGAAATCTCATTGGTTCAAAACAAGGTTGACTGACTGATCGTTTTTACCGATTAATCAGCACTGATAGTTAATTGTTGGAACCATTGGCTGTAGTCAAAATTCTATGCTAATAGTTTTATGGGCTGCATCCCAGTGCGAGAGTACTGTTTCTTCTGTTAAACATGAGATATAATAAACTGTGAGCTAAATTAAATTATCAATATAATTAATTTATTTTATTGATTTACAATCCATTCCTTTTTATCCAAATCCATTAATTCTAAAAAAAAAAAATAAAAAAAAATAACAAAGCACTATACATACGTATGTTATGTAATATATAATAATATAATATAGATGTCATGGTTCGGTACGCACCTTGTTTTGAGGGTCATGGTTCGATACGATTTTGGTACAACAGAAAAAAAAACTTTTTCATTTATTTTGAACAGACAGTAGTACAAATAAAACTTAACCTAGTAATATTATATTACAATAATATATGTTATAATTAAATTAAATAATGTTATGTATAATCTGCAGTACATATGCATGCAAGGAATAAATTCTTAAAATAGACTTGGTTTAGTTAACGGAAAAACAAGGGGGCGGTGTAACAGGTTACGTAGCCTATACTGTATATTATGCATTAGTATGCAGTGAAGCCATGCTCGCCCGCCTCGGTGTCACCGTTGGAACGCGACTGAAGTACAAAGCCTTTAATTTACATAATAAATAATTGTTTAGCATTCAGATATGTTACATGGCAAATATGAAAATATTATGAAGTATTTGGATTTGTGCCAAATGACAGAGGTAGGATAAATAAGCATTAAGCTCCATTTTTGCAAACGGTTGAGTGCACAAGTAAATTTCACATCACTGTAAATTTTCAAAACTATCGGTTGATATCAGTCCACTTTTCATATAGGCTAAATGTTGTTTGTCAGGGAAAAAATGTAGTCAATCAGAATTTCACATGGATCTTTAAAAAAAATAATAAAAACATTGATATTTGTGATCATTCAAATCATTTCTCTGTACAAGACCTGTTTGCATTTGCTCCATTGATTTCTATGTTCCTTACTGTACAGTACCTGTTCAACAATCTAACATTACTGACACTTCCACTTTCTTTGTGTCTCCATGTTTGTTTGTCTGTCTCTGTGTGTCTGTCTGTATCTCATTTTTTCTTCCACTGGATCCACAGGCCAGAAGGACACTCCAACAAAGACAGGTCTGTGTTCATGCTTTCATTCAGTCTCCATTCCTCCTCCTACTCCTCTTCCTCCTCCACAGTGCACTCTCTGACTCCTGTAGTAGCGCACGCGCCGTCAAATGACAGAGGCCTGCTCTATCTAGGGCAGCCTGAATGCATGTGGGACATGCCATTGCTTCTAATGACTTATTGCTTCCCCCGTATGAAAGAGCTCTTGCATCTGGAGCAGAAGAATGGCACCGTGAGCAAAGTGTGAGAACACGAGGGCTGGAAAGCATTTGGAAATCGAGAATTAGCGTCATTTGGCTGCAAGACTCCCTGTTAGCCGTTGCCGTAGTGACCAATATGCCCAGTGTGAGTATGTTAATGGGTATTGATATGCATGTCGTTTGCATTCGCCCATATAGTGAACGCGAACATGGGCGTCAGTGGTTAGTCAGAAGTTACATGAGTAATAGCCCAGCTGTATGCGTGCGTTTTGAGTGTGGGAGTGTTAGTGGGTGCAGGGGAATAAGGTCAAATGGCAAGAATGTGCCGGATTTTGATGCTTTGGGGATATTCTTGGCTACTAAAAGCTGCTTTGATGCTGTGCTGTTGATGTGAGAGCGGTTGGTGGTTTTGGAGTGTCTCTCGGTGGCGTTATGACGATTCCTCACCATGGGCACGAGCCGGGGATCTGAAGGATAAATGATTGGTTGTCATGGCAACACCTGTAGATGAACTGGATTGCCGAAAAAGTTGCTCGTGTAATACATAACGCGTTTCTAGTGTGTATGTGTGTGGGTGTGCGTGTAATTGTGTACCCTACACCCAGCAGAAGGACACAGACAAACGGTGCTTGAGGACAAGGCCGCCGCTATGTCACGTTTCACTATAATTACTCTCCGGATGCTTTTGTCCTCGGTTCCCGAGTCACTCCCCCAGCACGGATGTGAATTTAATTGTTCCTGCATTGTTAAATTGCAGTTATACGTTCTCATAAATGTGACATGGATTATGCGTTGCGCTATGAATCATACTTGTTTTTGTTGGTCACCGCAACACTAATGCAAGGTTGCAATAATTAATGTAATCGCTTTGGTATTCCTGCTCAACCTGACTTCCTTAGCCGGCGGAGGCGTGAACGTGAGCGCGTGCTGGTTCCTGCTGGGCTGAGCATGGAAATAACTCACAGCAGAGGTTTGCTGCGAGGCTGCCGTGAGCTTCTCTCTCACCCCAGCAGCCCCTGCAGTCCGCAGTCAGCAGCAATGCATCACTCAGCCCCCGAGGGCTTCAGCCGCTGCTTTCAACCACGAGCCCTAGAGCTGCGCTGCGTTCTAACTGGACTTGTGATGTAATGCTTTTACACTTTCTTTCGCACAGATCATGTGAACCAGTTTATTCCAGCATTATTTTTTTTTCAGTATTGTTGTGTTGATGTTTTATGCTTATATATTTTTATTTATTTATTTATTTATAACATTATTATTATTATTATTATTATTATTATATAAAACTACACAAACTACAAACAAAATAAAACAAAAAAATTAAACCTGAAAAAAAAGGTTTTTTTTCGGGTTTCATTTTTTTTGTTTTATTTTGTTTGTATAGTTTTTAGAATTTTTAGTTATTTTTGCAGAGGTTACCTGATTTAATTTAGTTCCCAAAGTAGCATTTCTAATATTTGTATTAGTTTTAAAATAATATATATTATAAAATATATTTATGTATTTTCAGTATTACGTTTGAGCTATGTGCTTATACCATGTTTTTGTTATATAACAAAAACATGGTATAAGCACATAGCTATTTATATAATATTTCTCTTAGCGTAAATTTAAATTGTAGGTTTCAGAAATTTGAAAGCGACCGTTAGCTCTGTAGTTAATTACTCACCTTGATGTTGTTTCAAGACCTTCCATCTTCTGAAAACATTTTATTTATTTGTTTTTTTTTTGTTTTTTTGTTTTGAGGAAATCTGGGACTTTTCCGGCCCTCCATAGACAACAAATGGAGGAAAACAAAACGTGTTCAAAGCCCAGAAATTTTATTCAATTTTATTTTACACTACAACAAACGTTTCAACAATTTCTTGTTTACAAGAGTACCATATCCTTACTAAATTTCTTGGTCTTGAATGTGCCCATTGCAACCGTTGCGGTCAATGAAAAAAACCTCAATTTGTGTTCTAAAGATTAATAAAGGATTTACAGGTTTTGAACCACATGAGAGTAATTAATGACAGAAATATTTTTTGGGTGAACTATATTTAATACTTTTTTGTTTAGTTGTTTGTTTGTGGTTTACTTCAGCTTTAGTTCAGTAAACAACCTCCCCACCTTCAACTAACTACCAGAAAAATTGCACCAAAATGAAACTGAACAAATTAACAAAGTATAGATTTTTTTTCTACCTTTTACACAGAGACATATTATTTAGTTTTCTGAACTTTGCATAGTTAAGTAGTATTTTTCTTTTTCTTTTTCTTCTTCTTTTTAATTCATTGTTTGCTACCCCCCCCCAACCAGAATGCAGAATAAATGAACATGCAAACATTGTGAGAGATGCTGTGCTCCTATTCCATGGAAATCTCTGCAGCTTTCCTTAAATGCAAATTATATGTAGACATGCAGTATTCTTTGCATCCATATAACTGAGGAGTATCTGAGTGTCTCTGAGGGTAGAATTGTATTACAGCTTTTTAGTACATAAGAGCTCTCAGGATTATGTTTTTGTGAACAGTTGTATAATAGATCTGCTTAGATTGTAAAGTGACAAAACAGTCTGTTGCTGATGCTTTGTTTGGGACCACATGTCAACGCATGTGTTTTGTGCATTCAGCACATTCAGAATTTTGTTTGTGCAAAATTTATTTTCTAACATTCAGCATAACGCAGGGCCATCTCAGGGTGGAACAGCTGGGAACATTGTCCCAGGACGTGTGGTGAAGGAAGACCATTGTACAGAGTCTAAAATTGCGTCCTAGTCTCCTTGAATTCAAACAACAACCCAAAAGAAAGCCCCCAAGCTGCCAAATGTCATCATGTGAGTGTGAATTGACTACAACAAACTGTACAAACAAACTGATTAGGATCAGCTGAACTCAATCGTGGCGCGAGCCGATCCAGCGTTCATTAGCTTTTTGCTTCAGAGCCGAGCACTTTATGCGAACGTTCTGGGAGCCATTCTACTCTGCGAAACGACGGATAAAGGTGGGTGTTACAGCGTTGCAGCGGCGGTGGTTCCAGTCGAGTGGCGGTAACATTTGTAGTGCACTATCTACATTTGTTTACCGAGCGGCCATCTTCCCTGT
>JAUMHP010000055.1:6783073-6806712 GCA_032361065.1 Enteromius trimaculatus | reverse complement strand
TCATTGGCGTGTTTGTACACGCAGAGTTGTTTTGGCATCTCGAAGTGAGATTCCTATTCGTCGGTCTCCGACGTGACATCTCCATTCCCTTCTTCAGGGAACGAGGGTTACAATACGTTACCGAGACGTTCCGTGCAGACTTCTTTGGATTACTGGATTTGTCAGCATGTGCAAAGGACGGGCAAGTTTATATTTTCACGACAATAGTCTTTATTAAACTTGATGTCTAAATCAGGTCAGATAAACATGGCAACTTGAGCGCATGGAAATGGGATAATTATTTGAAATAAAAACACAGTTTGGTGGTGTTAACACACATCTACAGCCTCCAGCTGAACAGATATTCATGCAGCTATGAATTTAATATGCACTTTCATGCCTTCAGCCTCTTAGCACACTATCAGCTCGATTACACTTTAACTGACAGACATATTTCCCATCTGAATACTGAATGACTTGAAGAAATTGACAAAAATGCAACATCAGGAAATGAAGATGGATGCTTTTTGTTCATGACTAAACTATGCAGAGTGAAACTGACAGCCCACCTGAACAGTTATGACATTTCCCACCAGCTCAAACGGAGTGTCTCAGCGATAAAAGGAAGCGGGTGCTCCAGTGAAATTGCATTGACAAGGCTGTGCAGGCGTGGTGGGGCCGCCTTCCCTGACCTCAGCTAATGTGATAGCCCTCAGCTTCAGCACAGTGAGTTCACAGTCAATAGACCTTAGTCATGTTTAATTTTACACAGAAAGCCGTGAGGGACTGATGAACCGCTTGTATGACATGTCCTCCTGTACACTACTGTTCAAACGGTTGGGGTCAGTACGATATGTTAACATATATCAAAGTCGTTTATTGACACCAAGGCTTCCTTTTTTAAAATCGAAAATCTAAAAACGGTAGAAATTTGAAATATATTTTAGGTGTATTTCAAACACTGTTGAGTTTTCTTACACTCTAAACAATGCTGGGTTAAAAAAACCCCAAAAACAATAACTTTAGTTATTTGGCAACCCATCGTTGGGTGAATATTGGCCTGAAACATCGGACTGGGTTATTTTGACCAGCTGGTTGGGTTAAATGTTAAAACAACATATTTAAACATCAAATTAAATTCACAAATACAACGAATAAAATCAGTTTCTGTTATGCAAGGCAAAAGCCGATTCTATCATCCGAAACAACCGCTGCTGATGCAGCTGACTGGCATCTCATCTTTTTATGTTGCGTTGCGTAAAATAGTCTACAAATGAAATATTATACATAATTTTCACAACTCGTGTTTCAGTTTAGAAATGCGCAGAAAAACCATGTTCAATACCCAGGTACACTACAATGAAAGGTGTTTTTTTTCGGTTGTTTCGGATGATAGAATCGGCTTTTGCCTTGCATAACAGAAACTGATTTTATTCATCGTATTTGTGTATTTAATTTAATTTGATGTTTAAATATGTTGTGCAATTACAGTACTGTTTGTTTATGGGCAGGTTATAGAGTAAGTGCATCTTTCAGCTACGAGAGAAACGTGAGGCTGCGGTTTGCAGTGAAGTCCTTCAGATTTCGGTAAAACAAGTATTAAATGTATGTAATATTGTAAACCATACCGTTTTCAGTATAAGCCAGCAATATAGTCATTTTTAAATAATAGTTGGCTAAAATAAAACATTTAACCCAACCAGCTGGTCAAAATAACCCAGTCCGATGTTTCAGGCCAATAATCACCCAACGATGGGTTGCCAAATACGACGAATAAAATCCGTTTCAGTTATTCAAGCCAAAAGCCGATTCTATCATCCGAAACAACCGCTGCTGATGCAGCTGACTGGCATCTCGTCTTTTTATGTTGCGTTGCGTAAAATAGTCTGTAAATGAAATAAAATCTTTACAAACCTGTATTTAAAGTCTTTACTGTGCTGTAAATTTATATTTGTGTTTGTTCAACTATGTAAAAGTCTATCGCTTTTAATTTAATTAATCTTAAAATAAAAAAAAAAAAACTTTAATTGTAGTGTGCCTGGGTATTGAACATGGTTTTTCCACGCATTTCTAAACTGAAACACGAGTTGTGAAAATTAAGTATAATGTGGTTCAGAAAACATGTCTTCATAATCCTTTCTATTCATATTGAGAGATTTCCCATAAAAGCTTCTAACAGCAGCACAACATGGTGAAGTCTGCTCCAAGATACTGCATCTCTAAATTAATCTTCCTTTTCTGAAATAATGAATTAAACTAGCCAACCTCACTACTTTATCTGTTATGTTTTTCTTCAATATTGTAATTTTCTTCACATTACATTGTTTTGGTCAAATTAAATATTGTATTTCTCGTTTACTTTGACTTAAGGAAATTTATGAGTGTGTGTTAGTGTTTCCGAATATATACTGTGTACTGTATGTCTCCTTGTTATATTGATTTGATCCAAGTATATAACGCGCTATCAAGTTACTTCAATGCATTTCTTAAAGCTTAATCTGCCTATTCCCCGTTCACCAACATATGGAAAAAGAGCACCCTGAACATTTCCCATAATGTCTGCTTTAATATTTCATATAAGAAAGTCTTACAGGTAGGGAACATCATGAGCTTGAGTGAATGAAAGAAAACTCTTTAATATCATCTGATAGTGTGTATCTACTCTCGACCTTTGGTATGTGCTTGCGCAATCACTGCAGGACAGAGTATTTGGCCACAGCTAGTTTGTTCAAACGGGTCACAAAGTCATAGAAGTGCTCTCTTGTTCTCTTTTTCGCTCCCTTGTGGGCTTTAGTAGAAGTGTTGCTGGGGGAACGAGGTGAGTTTACACAAACACATTTGTGATAAGAACTGTGTGGGCGACAGAGAGAGAGAGAGAGGCAAAATGGAGAAGGAGAGAAATGCAGAAAGAAGAACAGAGGTACTAATTGAAAGAAGGAAGGAGCGAGAGAAGGAGTGATGTGCAAAAAGAGAGGACAGTGCAGCTGACAGGCTAATAAAACATGCAGGGAATTACAAGGGAAATGAGCCTTCTACTCTGCTCACACATACAAACTCACACTCCCACATCCTATCAAACACACAAAAACCTTGACACAAAACAGCTCCATCTTTTACATCAAGGGATGTCAGAAGTCTGTCAAAAAAGCAATGTCAAAACATTTTAAACAGCATGTGAATGGTACACATTTTTTTTTTTTTTTTGGTGCTGTTATTAATGTAAACGCTGTTTGTTAATTGAACATAGGATCAAAAAAAGGGAATTGAGGATGTGTTTCAGAGGATTGGACTCAACGGTAAATGTGATAAACACAAATAAAACAATGATACTGACAAGGAAAACAAACACACACACACGCACACACACACATACAGAAAAGCCTTTTAAATATGCTTGTTATACGGGATTGTTGTACTAGTAATTTGTACTCATTTTAAAGGAACTGTTTTTTTCCTTATATATCTGTACTGTATATTGCAGTTAAAAATTTTGGAGTTGGAAAGTTTGTGTTAATGTCTTTTGAGCATAAGTCTCTTATGCTCAGACGAAGAATGCATATATCGAAACAATAAAAATAACATTGTGCAATATTTGTACAGTTAGTGTAAATATTCTATTTCTGTTTTATTATACTTTGAAGTGTAGTTCAAGCGGAATTTTCAGCAGTCATTATTTCCGTCTTCAGTGTCACATGATCCTTCTGAAACCGTTATCATGTAACCGTTACATCCGTTACAACGTTTAAAAGAACTGCATTTAACTTGTATAGAGATGCTTTTTAATGTACAGATAAACAATCATAATGGCTTAGTTACTTTTGATCAATTCAATGCATTTTTGCTAAATAGAAGTATTTATTTTAAAACATCCAAAAAATTTGAACCGTTGTGTCGATAGACTTGTTTTTATAGCGCATTGTTCCTTTTTGTGGTATTAAAATTGAGATCACAACATTTTCTTGGCAACCAAATTTCGTTATCACGACAACCCATTTGGCATCTGAATAGTCCCCTCCCCTGCGTTTTTGTTTTCATAGTAATATTGTATTTTTATTTACATTATTGTTTATGGTCTTCTCAGTCTCAGTCCATGTGACTGACAGCAGCACTGCTTGTTGAAATCAGCGATATGCAGTGTGCGATATCTGTCGTTGTCTGTTAGGGGCCGCGCCATGTTTCCCTCGACTTACATCAGCCCTTCCAGATGGGTCCAGAGAGACTCCCAGAGCAGAACAAGATGGTAATACAGGGTTTAGCTCTTGAGGTGCTTGTTCACTGAGGGAGATGAGATCTTTCGCAGTAGGATGGTGCATGTCAGCTGGTTTTGAGGTGACCACACGGGCATGATGGGGACAGACTGCTTTTTTTGTTGTTGTTGCTGGGCAGCAAAACTGAGTTTTTAAAGTTTGTGTGAAAGGGAGCGAAAGAGCAGTTGATGAAAGGGCTTGTTAGAGGTCATGTACCAATACAGTCCTTCCCTAGAGGATTCAACATTGCTGTGTGTGTGTTTGTGTCTGTTTCCAGCAACTGTCCCCGCTGAATTTTTACCAGAACATTTGCAACTGTGCTGCTTACAGATGCGTCCTGATAAAGGAAATCACAAACCACGAACTGATGAAGAAAGCAAGTTTCATTTTGAAACACAAAATCATTTGAGCTCGGAGGAAACTGATAAATCTGAACACAATTCAGTTTATATGGAACAGTGTCAAGTAATTAGAAGAAAACTCTGGCAATGGTTAGTTTTGTTGATTCCGCCCCTTTAAACAACTTAAAAGTTAATAAGCTACTTATAAGCTACTCTTATCCCTAAATGTCAAAAATTGTCAGTAGATTTTCCCTTAAAAGTCATTTGTCTCTGTAGTGTTATCAAAACATTTGTTTGTGAACCTGACCAAACTCACACCGCAACAGGCTAAGCCAATGGAGTGAGTTTGGGGCGGGGCTGTCTGTTTGGGTGACCAATGGGAGTGTTCAGGAGACCTGTTTGAAAACAATCAATAGTTTTGTGTTGCTGTTTGGACAATTAGACACTTCAGCTTTTACCTTTTGGCACCTTTAAAAAGTGTTTTTGCACATCCTATAGTGTAAAGGTCTCTCAGAGGCCCCTGTTCACACCCACAGATTCATCCCTGGCCTTTTCACCCGAATACATACCGAGGCCACTTGCCTACACACTTCCACATCCTTCTCTTTCAGGCCACAATATCTATTCATCTCTCTCCTTCCTGCCATCATCCATCCCTTGTTTCCTTTACTCATACCAGTCCATATATTCCCTATTTATTTTCTCGTCTCTGTGTCAGTGTACTGTGTCTGCTTGTGCTTTGGGTGGTGTTGAAGTATCTGTGCTGCATTTTTAGTTATTTATTTATTTTTTCTTGATGTTTAATGTTAACCTGATGAACTCGCCACTGTCCATCAAGACTGAAGACAAAATTAGCATTAAATCAATCATTAAATATCAGAAATGATGTAGTATAATAGTTCTCTTGCAGTTCTCATTTTTTTTCTGCAAGAAAAGCTGTTCATTTGGCACACGAGTGAGGAAGTATTTACATGTCTCATATTGGATGTTAAATGCGACATCAAATATGTATAACTATTAAATATTTACAATTCTTAGTAATTGTCTCTGGTCTTATTGGGCACAATTCATCAGTGCAAAAAAAACAAAAAAAAAACTTTCTCTGCCTGAGATCTAAATAAGTTTTCCTGGGCAAGGTAAAGTTGTTAGCCAGTTATATTATAAACCACCTATCAGTATGGAATGATCATAGCCCTGCCCTGTATTATTCCCCCCATTATTCTCAGTTTGACTTGAAATGCTTCATATTATGGAAGTTAATTGCGTTGCGAATGTCATTTTATGTTTTAATGAGAACAACCCCCTCTGATTGGCCAGTAGGGGTCAGTCACGCATTTATTTTATTTATTTTTTCTCCAAACAAGCCCGCAGGATCATAATTGTATTGTGACATTCATTATTAAAGCATGAGGGTTGGTGACACACCTTTCTGTATTGTGCAGAGGAGTCGTTTAATACATGAATTTATTCCATTTGTTGTTTTTGGCATTACAGAACTGCTTTGTGGAATAAAAGCTGACAGATACTGATTTGCATACTGAACATAAGGCACTATTCACCTCTTCACTTTTGTTAAGCGAATCTGCTTAACTGTTGCCCCTGACAGAAATGTTGTATTCTTTAATTCAGATAATCCAGATAATCTAATCTTGGATTCTAGCGAAGAGAATTCATAAAGCTGCAAGTCTAATATGAAATATAGTCTTTAAATGGCCTTTTCAATCACATTCTCATCCATATTATGGGGTAAATTAATAATATACTTTTGTATTATTATTTTGCTTAAAACTTAAATGATAACACTAAATAAAAAAAAAAAAAAGCATATTGATTTTCTTAGCTTTTGTGTAGCTTGTACAGCTCTTGGTTAAGTTTCAGTGTAGTAGTAAACAGGTCTGCCCATCACCTCGGATGTGTCTCAGTTCACTCATTAGTTCACTATGAAGTGCACTGGCTAGGAAGTGGGGTCAACAAAACTGTTTCAGTGCATTGAAACCACAATAAATTTGCTGATCTGTTTTTTGGGGGGGGGCTATTATTTCATTTATTTATATTTCATCTCTTGCAAGGGAATCCAATTAGTATTTTAGAATGAACAGTTTTTAAACAAAAAAATAAATACCCTAATATTTTATTTTTATTATATTTATGTTTGTATCGTCTGGGTGCAGTATAATTTATTTTTTTTTGCTTGGGAAAAAAAAATAAAAAAATTCATTATGACACAAAATCTGCAGTGAAGATGACCAAAGCCACGTTGTCAGGTGATCGTGTCAACACCAGTGTTTAGTGGACTCTTGCTAGCACCCGAGTTTATGATCTTGATATAACTATTCACAGCATAGGGAGCCAGTGAGCGGAATGAGACACAGCCCTGGTCTGTACGCTGTAATACTCCTGCATACAGGTAATTTGACATAACTCTGCATAAACCATCTAAATCTTCATTAAGTACTCTGCCTGACTGCACCTAACTCTCCACAGCTCAATAACAGTCTGCATAACGCTTCATAACGCTGCCTAACCATGCCTGTACTGCTGCTGCTAAAGTGTTTGTAATGTATGCATGTGGCTGTCTTTGTTGTCTGTTATCTTTTGTTTCTTTCTTGACTTTATTTTTTCTCTCTCTTTCTATCTCTTTCTTCCTGTGCCTATCTCTATCTTCCTCTCTCTTTCTCGCTCTCTTTCTCTCACTCTCCCCTCTTCCTCTCTTTCTTTCTCTCTGTCAGGTCACCACCCTATTCCACCTGTAGTACTTCTTCTACTCGTACCAATTCTTCCACCTCCTCTACTGCTACTCCAGCTTCTACCTCTGTCCACACCAGTCTGACCGCAAACAGCCACTCCACCCACCACCAGTACTGCTGCCCCGCGCGGCTCCTTCTGCCCAAGCCGCCCTGCGCCCTCCCCCCTGCCCGGCACCCGGAGCAGGCAAGGTAAGGGCCCGAGCCCACACTTCCCCTTTCGATAACCCGTTCACCCGATCCTTCACCACCTCAGTGTCTCCCATCACCCACGTCCAACCGCTCACCTCTTATCTCCAACCTTTTCAGAAAGTAACAGAATAGCTGTGCTCCCTAAACTGACTACCCAAACGGAATACTCCTATGCCTCCAATAGCAAGTGAATTATGGCTTTTTGGAGACAGAGTGACCTTGCAAGTAACCTAGCGAGGTCTGAACCCCTGCGGTCCACATCAGTTTCAATTAGTTTGCTCTTTTTATTAACCAGTGAATAATTAAAACTAAAGAGGAATGTATTCAAATGAGCTTTGTGATAATGTGATTTCAATTTCTTAAAGTTGAAGTGTGTAATTTCTCAGCCACTAAATGGAATTGAATTGCAAAATGAATGATATTCTTCTGTCCTCCTTTGTCCCGCCTCCAATCTCATGCCGGGCCGCTTACGCAAATGCAATTTTGTGCCACTTACAGCAGAGAAATTACACGCTTCCCCTTTAAATTTACATTAGCGTCCTTCCACACACACACACTAACATCTCACAATAAGATGTCTATTCAGTCTCCTTAGTCCAAATTATATCTACAGACTAGTCACAAATGACACATCCTCATGCATAATCCTCCACACACACCAACATACACTCATCCTCTCATGCCTGTTCAAATGTAGTTCCACCCCCTTCATGAATCACATAGGGGCGGAGACAAAAATGTATGCAGAACCCCTCCTGCCTACACACACACACACACCTAATACCCCTCACACTCCATCACTGCGTGATTCACACCCGTTTCTCTTTCCTCTCTTCATCAATTCAGCCATTTTCCCATGATTTCATGTTGCATGTATTTGTGCACATTGCTTTACTTGATAATTTAATCTAAAATATAGATTATGGAGAGAGAAAATGTTATATATTATAGAGTAGTCTACTGTGATTTAAAAAAAAAAAAACCTTTTAACTGGAATGGCAATATTATTTTTCACTGTAGGGCATAGCAAGTATTTATATATGTACATCAGAGATGATAGATTAGTTAAACCGGTGATATTTTTGTTTTAGGCAGGGTTTTATTGGTGGATGAATTCAGCTTGTACTGCAATTCTGCCCCCTGCTGGTAAAAATTGAGAAACACAAGGTTGAGGATTGTATCCCTGCATACTAAGGACAATTCCTCAATCAGATCTGCTGGAACTGACTTTTAGCCAACTCAGTCAAACAGTGGATATTATTTTTGTGTAATTTTAAAAGACAACGCTTATCTCTTAAAACTTCAAGTTTTTAAATCTAAATATAGTCTCTAGAAGTAAAAAACTAAAATCCAGGCTATAGGCGAACTACACCATGGTTCCATGACTTCCATGTCACCACTGCTAAACATATAACTCTTTCAATTTTTATTTAAAAACTACAAGTAGGAATATTTGGTGTAGAAGACTATAACTGTCCTCCAACAACCACCTTTTTTTGTTTTTTTTAATCACAAGTGGAGTGTTACTGATGGTTTATATAAAAAACATAAAAAAAATATATAGATCTTGTTAATTACAGCCCACAATTCAGGCATTTAACCAAAAAATAAAAAATAATCTCATTGACTTTGGGACGATGGAACCAGTAGTGCAAAATTGCTTACTTCCTTACATGGTTTACGACTCACTTCTGCAGCACTCTATTAGCTTTTATTTTCCTGTAATTTTGTCTAATGTTTCAAACATAAAAACGTCCTTGGTATTGTGTTTCCAATTCCAAACCCATGTCGAACTCATGCACATCTGCACATGCCGATATATAAATAGTACCAAGGTGAAGACTACACTCATGAATATTAATTCAAGAAAATGTCTTCACAGTCTAGGAAAATTACCTAGCAATGTCAGTACGAGCTAATTAATATTCATGAGCCTCCGGTATTGTAATTCATTTAATGACATCACAACCCGCCAATTTTCGACTCTCAACTCATTCCAGCTCCCTCATTCTAATTTCCAAGCAAATCACTCCAAATTTGAATCACAGCAAATTACAGCACGGTGGAGTAAATGTTACTGGATTTATATAAAACATATCCATATCTTCATTCGTCTGTGTCTTTCTTCTCTTTACTGTTCTAACACACTTCTCCTCTTCATCTGAAACTTTTTTTTTTTTTACTCTTTCCACTCCCTGACTGCTTCTGCCGCATCCTAGAGAGGATGAGGATGATGACATCGCCCATCAGTTCTGTTGCCCCGCCTCTGAGTGCAGTAGCCCCTCCTCTAGGTAACCAGCAGACTTGTTGGCCCCACCCCTGACAACATCCTCCAGTTTTGCCCTGCCCACTTCAACAAGACTGTATGGGGTGAACTTGTCAATCTTGTCAATCACCTGGATGCTAAACTTGAACTAAGTGCATCTGAATCTGCAGCCTAAATGCAGCTGGTCTTAATTTAACTGAAACCGATGAAACGAAATACAAAAATATCCTTTGCACTAGCATGTCATCTGCATCCTGCCACCTCTCAGAAACGGACAAATATCCTGTATGCGACTGAAATAAGCAAAAGGGAAAAGAAAACCATTGCTGTACAGTAATAATGGAGAAGATGTGAAGTGGAAGATCAACCCGAAGAGGTGAAGAATCAAGCGATGGAAGAAAACCGCATCTCCGTCCTTTCCCCGGTCCTCCCATTGTCGCAAAATATCAGCTTCTCTTTGTTTTTCTTATTTGTCTTTCTTCCATGCGTTCTCTGGCCTCTGTATCTCGTCTGCCAAGCGCCTGTGTAACTTTAGTACAGTTTGTGATGTGTTGTGTTTGTTCCCACATTTAGTGTCAAAAGAAAGGATATGTGTTTTTTTTCCCCTCCTCTGTATCATCCTCCGTTTCCCTACAGTGAGACAAAAGATGCTTGTCTGTCGGCCCAACTGTCAAAGTTACCCAACAAAATTAAGGATTTACAATACTTTTACATATGTATCAGGCCCAGCATGACAGCAAGCCTCTCTAAAGCCATATTTGAATGTGAAGCTTCACCGACCACCATTTGTCAGTGCTTTTTGATTTGCTTTCTTGACATTGTGTCTTTTTGTACTGTTGTTTACTGACATTTGCTTATCACCTCAACAATCCAAAGGCAACCGCTCTGCGTTATCCCACTTCTGCCAACTCAGACTAAAGTTTGTGACTCTGTACGTACATGTAAATGTCAATGTTTGACACGTAACGCAGTGCAGGACACTTTGGACCATGTTGAAGAAGAAAAAGCCTGGTTAGCATGTTAGCCTAGCGATGTAGGTCAGAAACAACAACAACAGGGTTTAAGCGGTGCTTCATAGGCTACTCAAAGTTTTTCAACCTCTGGCCTACTTCGATGAATGAATCCTCCAAAATGGCACTGAATTATCCAGGTATAGTAGTGAGATATTATTATAGTGAACTTCTTACTGTACCTCAGGTATAAAAGATACAACGTAAACACAACTTTTTGGCACTATTGTAGATCACATTGCTCTGGTGTGGTAGCTACGTGTCTACAGAGTTTGACATGCTGTCATGGTTCAAAAACGGTCCAAGATTGTTTTGGATGAGTTATTTTGAATGTCTTGTGTTTTGTTTGTAATATGTTACTGAACTGACAATATCCCAAACAGTCGTATGCACAACATACGCAAATTAATTGCTTATTAATATCACAAACGCTAAAGTAAAAGCCAGTTTTCCTAAGTATTCCTTGCCTGATCATTAGGATATCAGCTGAAAAGGAAAGTTGAGGTCAGATGAAAAATGAATGTAAAAGGTGATGGAAATCATTGCATGAACCAAATATCTTTCATGGGGAGGTTTGCAACAGCACTGAGAAATGCAAGAAAACACATTAGCCAAATGTGTGACTATGAAAGGCCCCCGTATTTGTGACAGAATTATGACAATTATGTTTTTCCACTTGCTCAGAGACTCAATTGCATAAACTGATAATAAGAAAATACAGCGAGTTTTTCAAACTCTAATGCATGTTCTAAAAAGTCATTGCTCTTTTTAGACTCTTTCATGGTTGTGACTGATATTGTTTTTATTATTATTATTATTATTATTATTATTGTGGAAGCTTAATTGTTTTCACTTTATGTTGTGCCAGCTTTTTGGATGTCTTTGGGAGCCGTTAAATATGGAAAAAATGGGAGTTTGAAGGTGAAGACCCAATTTCACTGGTCATTCCAGAGATTTAGAGTCTCTCCTCCAATCATTGTTCACAGCAGTGTGCTATCACTCACAGAGAGAGTGAAATGCTTGTGACTTTTAAAGAAGCCTCTCATGTCGTGGTGGAATACTTTCATCCAGGGACGTACTACAGGTGACCTTTATCAAAATAAATCCTTTGTCATATGGAGTTGTAAAATATGCAAATAAAGCATCATCTTATTATATATGCAAAATCAAGGAGCTCAGATGTACCAAACTTTGACTCCCTGGTGCAAATTTGCAAATTAAAGTAGAAAAGATTAACTTTCTTCTTTTAATCATCAACAACTCATAAAATGATACACTGTTTCTCAGTTAACACGGTATTTAATAAATAAAAAACTTGCATCTAAATAAATATGCTGCTAGTAGACAAATGCCTCATAAAATACTAAGGGGAAAAAACTTTCTGAAATATTACCACAGCAAATTCTAAAAATAAAAAAATGACATACTGCATCCAACTGTATGCATTATGTATGCCTGTAGTACCTCCCCTTAAACCATGCTGTGATTCACATGCAGCGACTGGAAACGACACAGCTTCACTGCTAATACGAAGATGAGTGGTGGAGTCTTTCGTCTGATGCGTTCAGTCAGCGTGTTCCTGTATTTAGCGCTCACAGCAGGAATGAATGCAATGAGTCACACATGAAAGAGCCCTTCTTTACTATTTTTATTCTCTCTCTTTCTGTCTCTCTCTCTTACATGCTGTAAATACTGAAACATCATTCCTACTCCTTTCCAAGGGAGGTGGAGCATTCATTGATATCTGTATATTTCATGAATGATAATAGATATGATATAAAACTGACATATTAAAGAATATTACTGAATATGATAAGAATGTTACTGATGACGGTGGTGATGTGGTGGTAATGGTACTTCTGATGACGATGATGATGAAAGTGACTGAATAAATGCTATTATGATCCAGATTAAAATGTGGTCATGAAGTTTTATTTATTGTTTTACTTTTCCACAATTAATATAGTTTATGATTTTAATGATTTTTGTAGTTTTCTTAGTTTTTTGAACTACCTTAAAATTTGCTTTTGCTACATGATTTCTTTATTTTACGCTTATAATAATACTCAGTCTTGCTGAAAATATACACACCCAGACCTCTGCTGTGAATGGGTGCCGTCAGAATGAGATTCCAAACAGCTGATAAAAACAATCCACATGACTCCAGTCCATCAATTAAAGTTATAAAATACTCAAGCTAAAAAGTTATGAAATACTCAAGCTAAAAAGTCCTCTATCAATATTTCTTTCTCCAATAAAAACCTTTTCTAGTCTGAATCAAGGAAAAAAAAAATATACACCCATAAAGCAGTTAAGGAACGGTTTGTTTCTTGCATGCAGCTTTTTGCTTCACAGGACTTGAATTAATTGCCTGGAGCCGTATGGGTTACATGTGGATTATTGTAATGTCTTAATCAGCTGTTTAAACTCTCTCTCTCTGACGGCACCCGTTCACTGCAGAGTATCCATTGGTGAGTAAGTAATGTATTGCGAGATTTTTCAGAATCTGTCCAGAACATGAAGCAAACACATGTACATCTTGGAAGTCCTTAGGAATTTTTATTTTGGGGTGAACTGTTCCTTTAATATTTTATAACAAGAAAAATACTTAACATACTATTTTTTTTTTTTTCAAAGGCATCTTCTGGCATTTAAAGTGCATAAGTAATGCAACAGACTGCTTGGAGGCCGTGCTCCAATAACAGACGCCTTCAGATAGCAACACTTGTATATACCTTCGTTGTGGCACCTCCCACATGTTTTCAAACACCGAACTGGTTCCTGGGGTTGAACTGGCACTGCGTGCCATTTTAAAATGATACGTACAGTACACACATAACAAAAGTGCAACATCATTAGGAAAAGACCTTATATATACAGATGAGAGTTTTTTGGGGAAACAGGTGCAAGATTAATTCAGTTTAGTTTTTGAGTCAACTGTATACTCTGTTTTAGGACTTAGCCTGATTGATTGATTGTACTGTGTAGATGTGCTTCAGTTTGTACTGTATGTGTCACCTCAGCTGGACACAATTTCGGGTAGGGATAATTTGATTAAAGTCTTAGTGGGAGAGATGAAGGAAGTGTCAGCGCTGGAGGGGGAAGGGTGAGAACCGGAAAATACAACCTTAGGGCAATAAAAAATGAAAGGAATGGGGAAAATCAATGAACGAAGCCCTTAACAGCGCTATGGATGTAACCCAACATGACCAGAACATTTCCTCAACAGAGGTTGAAAGGGTTTCATCAAATATAAAAATCTGTTTCAGAAAGCATCAGTGACTTATTAGATCCAAGGTTCATATTTGAACATATCAGTATGCAAAATGAAAAAACTAACTGCACCCTGGGCAAATGTGTTTAATAGGCCTCTTGAGCACATGAAGCAATAAAAAGCCTACTTTAGAATATTATTTGTTGAAACTGTTTACCCTGAGTGTATTAACTAGCATTTACTGATATTTATTATAATGGAGAATGAACTTAAGCTAGGAACCGTCAACAAAGTTCACTTCCTCTGGATTTGCTTTTGCACGGTCATCAAACCGAAATCCTGTGAGGTAACCCGTGTCCAAGCCAATGCTGGAATCTCTGCTAGCATAGACACAGATGATAGCTGCATGTTTACTGCTGTCACACTGGCCTCTGGGATCTGATCTCTCATATCACTCCAGCACACAGAGCCGCCCCCTGACAGACAGGACAAGCAGAAGCAGTTTTAAATGTGCTGCAGTCTCAACGGTCGGGCCTCAATCTCACAGCAGAAGGACTGGGGAGGCTGGACCCTGTGGTGTGGAATATAAAGGAGCCGTATTGGTAGTCAAGTATTGGAGGAAAGTTGCTGCGTGAATTCTCTGAAGAAGAGGAAAGAGAAAGCAAGCAATTTTTTTGTTGTTGTGCATCTGTCCTGACTTCTGGCCCCTGTTCTGTTTGCAGTTAGTAGGTCCGCAGGTATGTGCTCAGAAAAACCTTGGCTAATTTCACTAGTCAAACCTCAACATACCTCTTATTTAGTGGATGATTTTTTTTTATCCATAGCTAATTAAAGGCTAATGTGGAAATGTACAAATCTCACATGTATCAACCCATCATTTGGTCTATCATTGTAAAAAAAAATTCATGTAAGCCAATTTGAAAATTTGGAATATGACTTGCTTTGAATTAAAATTTCTGTCGATTTTATTTCTACGTCAATAAATTGCAATCCCGCATCCTGTTTGCTGCTGTACTTAGAACTTAAGCTGAAGTTAAAAGGTTCTCAATTTAAAATGGTGCTACCCTGCTGTGGTGGTTATGACCTGTATGCAAACTATGGAGACAAGAGTCCAGTTCTTTAAGCTATAAATGGGAAACATTGAACAAATGAACCCACGCCACCCTACTGCTCTAAAGGCAGTTTCATTCCCTGCCCGCCTCTGGAGCCGCTGCATCAGGACTCGCTTTACTCTTGTTTCATTTGTTGGTGCCATCTGCCTGCTTGTTTATTAATTGTATGTGGAAATGATCATGGATAGCTCATTCTCTTAGTAAATGGCTGCAACACTTCATGGTTTATCACTCAAGTGCCCTTTATAGCCACAGGGAAACAAATGAGCTCCAGTAGACGTTGTGTTCCATCTAAAAGCAGCGCTAATCTGTACAAGCAAAACTAAACCAAATAGTGCCAGATCAGGGACCTAGACATTATATACTTATTTTCAGAAGAGAATTATATTGGTAAGCAAATATTTGAGACTTCCAATGTTCTATGGAATTGTATTGCCAGATTTGATTTTATTGTTTGTATTAATATTATCCGTGATTTTGCCTAGTAAGACTGGATCAACATCTTTTGTTGACCCTGGATCAACATTACCGTCTAAAACTGTAGAGTTATCCCAATCTCTACCTCTAAACCTACAGTATCCCTACCCAAAATATATGCCTAAAATCAGTGAGAAATTATAGCTATGTAACAGGGGTGTAGAAGCAAGGGGTGTACAATTGTCCCTATTATTATTACAATTTCAGTTTTCATTTGAATTTTAGTTAGTTTTTTATTTAATTTGTTATGTGCAATGTGTGAAAAGCAATTTTTTTTATAGTTTTAGTTTTTTAATAACACTATTGTTGGATAATCTCTATCACAATCTCATTCATTCGGTTATGCATATTTGAATATGCAGCGTGAAGACACCTTGCACCAGTTGTGACGTCAGTGATGACATCTTGTTCACCACGTGACCACAATAATAAATTACATTTCAGTCAATTTCAGTGTCTTCAGGCGTTTGAAGACGCCACAGTGACATTATAGTGTTTAAATTAAAATTTTAAGTGCTATTTTTGTACATTCTCATTTACTTTCAATGGGAAAGATCACACGAACATTAGAATTTTCATTTTTGGATGAAGTGTTCTTTGAAAGCTTCTTTGTTTATGTGTGTGTGTGTGTGTGTGTGTGATATGTTGACAGCACAGCAAGCAGAAGTAAGTAATTATTTAGTGTAAGAGCTCTTCATAACATCACTTGGCTCCTAAGCCCCTGAGAATCATTCATTCTCAGCTTAGTTTCCATCGAGTTCATCTCACCACCGCCGAATCGTCATCACAGTAAATCTCACACACATGCTGTTCATATCTGAGCTAAAGGTGTTGCAATCTGCTGCATTTGTCAGGCAGACAGCAAACACACGAGCTACCAAAACCCAAAATGCCACCAAGAGCCAAACCCGTTCCTAGAAACTGACTCCAGAAGTCTTTTAATATGTCAAATCGCACCTTTAAAATACAAATAAATATTTTAATAAAGCACCTTATCCCGCACTGGGCACAAAAAGCCCATTCAAACATGCGCGCGCGTGTGTGTTTGTGTGAGAACGAGAGAGAGTGTGCATGTGCACTCATGAGTGAAGTACACACGTGGAAGAGACCTGTCAAGAATGCAGCCTTTCTGCTCCTCAGAGAGAGAGAGAGAAAGAGAGAGAGCGAGAGGGAGTGAGAGAAAGAAGGAGGGGTGGTGGGTGTGAGAGACACAGGATAGACTAGAAAAGGGGTTATTTTTCCTCCGCTTCCCTCAGCCTGAATGGGACCTCTCTGTGGCTTCGTGGCGGTAAGCTCTCGTTCGTTTGTTCACTCCTCCATCCTTTCACTCTTTGACTCTTTGCATCATCGCACGTTTGTCTGTGGCATTAGCGCTGACACTTAACTAAGCGACTGCGTGGCACAGTCTTGCGATAACAGATGTGCCGTCTGCTCACCCTGAACGGGAAATATGTTGACTGCGGGCCTTTTTACCCATGACATTTTCAAATTCACATTGCAGTTAATCTGGTTTATACTCTTCAGTGCATTTGATGCATTATGTTAACTGTCTTTTGCTATTAAGTAAACGGTGCTGTTTCTTGCTGTGTAGGACAAGCTGACTCTCCAGAATATAGTACATAGTCCAGTGGTGATTATAGTTTGACGTGAAGGCCCAAAGAAGTACAACGTGTCACCCATTCATTCATTTTCATCACAATTGTGATATTGTGTTGAAAAGCGGTTGTTCTGGCTGCTTTTATGTAAATATTGCTTTAAAAATAAACCCAGGAGCCTTTGGGGGACGGAGTGAAGTGTCTCATGCCTGAGTGAGATAGAACTCAATAATTTACCAGTGTGGCCTGCCTTTGGGCAGCCGGTTATGTGGCCTGTTAGTGGTTAAGTCTTTGTTTCAGAAAAGAAATTGATTTCATTTTTCTTATTTTGGCTAAAACTGATGTCTTTGTCTTTTTGGGAGAACAAAAGGCAGGAGGAAGTGAACATCTGTGAGTGTGTGTGTGTGTGTGAGAGAGAGGATGTGCAGCTACAGCACTGCTATAACTAGGGATGTCGGTTTTTAATTTTGTATGAAGAAAAAAAAGGGATAGAAAATTAACACAATTAATGATGCCCCCGGATCTGAATTTGTAAGTTATTTTCCCACCACCGGAGCATGACAATATGAAAATAAATGAAGCAATATATTATACAATATATTATACTTCTAAGGGGCGTTCACACAAAATGTGTTTGAAATAATTAGTAAAAAAAAAAGCTTAACGTTAATACCATATATTTTTTAGCCAATATTAGATATTGTATACTCAATGATTAACTTTAATAATGTGATAGTTTTGTTAAATATAGTCTTTAGCAGGTCTCATAATTTTCTAACTGTACATTTTAATCTAATTAATTTACATTAAAATGTATTTACATATTTACTATAATTTAATGTCACGTAAAAGTATTTTGTTTTTAAGTTTATTTAGATATAATTTTTAGATATTTGTTTTGTTATTTTCATTTTTTTAATAAATATAATGTAATATACTTTTAATGCATTTTAATATACAATATTTAGATATAATTATAATTTCCTTATATTATCAGAATATTTTATTATATATTTATATTTTATTTATTTGATCTCATGTAACATTTTGGTGCATTATTTTATTTTATTATTTTTAAATGTATTAAGGGTATCATTATTAAACATTATTTCGATGTTTGTATTTAATATTTCAGTCCTTTATCGACTATTGACCATAAAAATAATAATTATTTAATATTGGCGCATCCCTTTGAAAAAACAAAAACAAGAACAAAACGCAGCTCAGAATGTGCCTTTTGTGAGATGCACACGGAGAAAAATGGAAGTAATAATGACAAAACAAAAATAGCTCAACATCAGAATTAATACTTACAAACATTTTGAAATGAACAAGTATAATGAAAGTATAATGTAGAGTATTCAGACGCAGCTTCTCTAAGAACCTCCTCTTTTTGCTGACAAATGATACACATTTGCTTGCCTGGATTGGTCTAATGTTTTGAAACCAGTATGAATAAATTGTCCAGTATTCAGCTTTTATTAGCACATATTCATATAAGGGATTAAATGTGGTTAATTATGATATAATACTTTAATTTTGACATACTGTATCATGTACGTAATCTGATTTTAAATGTAATTGATTGTTGTGTACAGTGTGTTTGTGTCATAGAGCTCAGAGACCAGAAGTGGTTGGTAATAGTGTAATAGCAGTGGGATTCGTCGCAGCTGTGTTGTCAGAGACAAGAGGAGCATGAAGGAGGGAGATGGATGGAAAGAATGATGAATTGACACATCTAGAAATGAAGTGACAGGTTCAAAGATCCAGAGGGAGAAAAAAATCCGTCAAAACCGTTTTAGGAGAGGAGGGGGAAGGGTGTGAGCGAGAGAGAAAGAGAAAGAAGAGTGAGAGGTCATGTTTTAAATTAATAATATAAAGAAAAGCAGCTGGCTGCACACACAAATGTTCAAGTGTGTGTGTGTGTGTGTGTGTGAGAGAGAAAAAGAGAAAGTGAGTAGATTTATCAGCTGAAGAGGGCAGGTTGTTTAAGGTTAAAGATGAATTCTACCAGAATCGTTGGATTTACAGGGTGTGTGTGCACCCATGGGTCTCATCTAGAGACAGAAGATTAACTGTCTCTGGTAAGAGCACTTCTGGTTTCTTCAGTCGGCTTGTAGAAGGCTGATGGGTAATTTAGAGCTGTGTTCTGCTCTCTCAGGAAAGTTAACCATTACAAAAAGTTACACTGATTCTGTCAAATAGTCATTTCATGGTGTTTCATATACGGTGGTCCTAACTGATTATCATATAAGATATATTTGTTTTGTATCTTGAAGGTGCTAGACAAAAACACCAAGGAAGCACAGTTGTTTTCATGTAAAATTAAATGTTATTTCAGTTTTTTTATTGCTTTAAAACCCATAGTTGCTCATAATACACAGCTTTTTACTATATAATAAAATAATTGTAGGTTTGATCAATTTTTCAGTCATATATTTCAGTCACATATTTTGTCCTTGTGTATAGCTTGTCATCTTAATGTACGTTTTCTCATGTAGGATTTAATATCTGGGTTTAAAAGTTGACATTAAATGGCTGTTCTTTTATTTAAAAACAAAAAAAGCATGAGTGTGTCCGTTATCACATTCATAGTATAATGCTTCATGGTACTACAAAGAAATATGTATTTATTTTCATTTAATTTCTTAATCTTAACATAAACCAGAGTCTTTTAAAATTTGAATACAATTTATTTCTATGATACATTATACAGTTTTGACAGAAGTTGACCAACAATAATCATAATTTTGTGTATATTTCAAGTATTATGAGAGGTTTTCATCTCCAGTTTTTTTGAAAATGAGCTTGAATCTGAAAACTGGCTGTTCCTTTTTAAAAAAGAGTGTTTCTACTGAGAAGTGAGTCAGCAATCCCAAGCTGAGTGACGGCTGTCCAAGTTTCTCGAGGCCCTCGTCTTCATTTAGCCTAACGAGCAGCGATGAATGTTTGCGGTCATTCTGCTGCAGCGTGCGACTTCATACTGTGAGGGATTTAAGAAATTGTTAATTTGCTAATATGTTTCAGCGGGGATGACTGTGTCGGATTAATCTTGTTTGGTAGACAGCAAGTGTCAGCTTGTGGTGATCATGAAAGGGAGCTAAACGCAGATTAGTGCAAGCGCACATCAAAGGGCGAGGGTGACTCCTTTCTGCACGCGGCTAGAGATTATGGCGTCTCGGTTGGGCAGTGCCTTCACTGCTGGTTTATACTTTATCACTCTATTAACTGCTGATTATATTTGTGTTTGCGCGAGAATACTCGTGTTTGCACGAGTGTTGTCTGTGTATATAAGAGTGAATGTCCCCACTATGTATACTATATAAGGTCGCATATAACCAAAGAGGCAGCAGGAGGGATTTCCTGATTGGTTAAAATAATAATCCAAGAGAAATGGAAGCAATGGAAATGTTCGGCAGTCTCTCTGATGGTTGTATGTTCATATCGTGATGTTGCTCTGAGTTCACTGTGTCCTGCTTGTTTGCTCTGTAGAAAAAAAATAAGCACTGGTGACAGCAAATACAGTGACAGAGGAAATCATTGAATTATAGATGACAGTGTGGATTAACTGAGAGGTCAAGGTTTGGCTGGTTATCATTCTCTCGTTAGTCCCTGCTGGCAGATGCTATAACTACACCGTCTGGCTGAGAAGAGCGTGTTTTCCATTGGCAATCAAAAGTATAAATACGCGAGTAAATGCTAACGTTTTATTCATAAAGGAATCCTGAAAAGTTTTATTTCATGGGTTTCACAAAAATATTAGCATAACTGTTTTCAACATTGATAATAAGACTCCATTTTGTGCACCAAATCAGCATTTAATGGTTTCTGAACGATAATGTGACACTGAAGATCAAAGTAGCGGGTGTTAATTTTATACTGCAAAATATATACTTGATAAGCTAATATTCATATTCAGTGTTTCCTGCACAATTAATTAGCACAGCTGCTGATTTGTATTTTGTGAAAAGGACAGTCATGGAATGCATCCATTGAAGTGATATCAGAAAGTGATTAAATGACTTATATACATTACAGACATCCGGTCAGGCCTATAGACATATGCAATCCTGTTCAAATAGGGCTATAAATGACTTTCTGGTAGATACCATTTGGAAGAGACGTTGCAGTCGCATCACAGTACTGGTGTTCATGTGATCAGTCACATTACCCTGCAGACAGACACCAGCTGAATCATTGCGATACGATGGTGTGCAGACGTGACTGTTTGCTCTGTGTTTATTTTTTTGGCGTTGTGTAAATAAACGTTGTTGATTGGACGTGATCTGTGAGCTTTAAGCTTCAATTACCCTGTGTCTGTGTTTGGAATCCTGATTTGCTTTGAGTTTTTTTTTTACACTCTAATAAAGTGTAGGGAGTAATTGCTGCATAATTAATAACGGGATAATGCGATTAAAATAGCAGCTTATTTGTTGATCACTAAGAACCAGGATTACACTTTCTAGTGCCAGAAACTTGTTAAAACTAGATTATAAATCGCAGCACACTGGGATAACTTTTGAAAGTTTGTATTTTCACTCTGAGGGCTTTTAATAGCAAATACTAAAATACGATTTACACTTTGAGTGACATGCAATTTTTTTCCACCTTTAATTTCTATACTTAAACTATAGCCTGTAGATTATTTCAGAGGTTTTTCATAACTAATATGATCTATTTTTTTGTGTGCGTGTCAGTTTTAGTACTGTGTTGAGTTACCATTCAATGCCCATCAATTTACAAGAAAATCTAGTTGATAACAACTGATATAAATAATTTCCCATTGAAATACAAATACTAATGCAGATATTTTAAAGGGAATAAATGATCTGAATTAGTACACCCCTATAAAAGAGGTCAAGTGGTTCTGAGTGATGATGGCTGAGTTCAGCACAATGGACAGCTCCCTCCACCGTCCCATCAAAGTGTGTTCAACCTGTAGATGGGACAGCTTCCTGTTGTGCATGTTTGTAAACATGCTTCTATCTCCTGTATGGTTTCAGTAAAGCAGGGGAAAAAAACTGAACACAATTTATTTATTTTTTTACTCTTATTAAACAGTAGTTTACTAAACAAACTGCTCTTTGAATTAACTTAATTAGAAAATACATTTCATAGGATCTGTCTCAGCATATGCTATAAAATAGGGAGCCCCTTTTACATTACTAACAAGTAATGTAAAATTACAGTGACTGTCATACAATAAATGGTTTCATAATTCTTTTTAACATACATTAAATAATTAAGACATCACACTAGTTGAAGTAAAAAATACTGAGTATATAGTCTAATATTTTGCAAAATGCTCTTCTCTTGACTTTATTTGTCTACCAAACTAATGAGCTGTGGACACTGATGACTTGCCTGAGGTAAAAGAAATTTTATGTCATTTGTGTCTCATGACATTTTGTTGACATCTATACGGCTAAAACAGATTGTGTGATTTCATGAGGCTAGAGATATTCATTCATGTTTATTATAAAGGGTTACTCCATTGCTGCACACAAATCGCACTTCTGTGTAAGCTGAGACACAAGGATACGTCTTCTACATGTATTTACGCTTTGATTTGAACCAAAACAGCGCATCTGTGTGTCACGGCTGGTGCCGAATTTGTTAAAAAATAATTTATAACATTACATTTGAACCACTGATGGCAGACGGACTACCAGCCTCCCAGTTTTCATTAAAAATATCTTAAATTGTTTTCCGAAGACAAATTAAGCTTTTATTTGTTTGGAACAACATGGAGGTAAATGATTTAATGCCAAAATTTAAATTTTGAGTTGGAATATCCCTTTAAAATAAAGACATTGCACTCACCCTCTCTCCATGCTGCTGTTTGAACTGAGACATTTACTCAGTGATCTGTCACACCAAATCAAAATGGCATTATTAATTAAATTTCCTGAACAAACTGACATAATTTGAAGGACTTAAAAGTAATTATATACAAATCTGTAAGTTTCCAATTAAGTTTCACTTATGTGAAATAAGTGCATACCGAACCGAAAGACCCATACTGAACATTTTTGTTACAAATACATGTGCTGTTATACCCCTAGTTAGCACTGTTGTCGAGTCTTTTTTCAAATGAGTTTTTAAACACAGTCCAACAGTCAAGGGTTCGGAGATTTTTGAAACTTAGTGAATAGCGCTTTTTAAATTGATCAAAAGGGACGTTCAAAAACACTTTTACAATGTTACAAAGCATTTCTATTTCTATCTTAAGACTCGAATGATGGCTGCTGAAAATTCATTGCTGTCACAGGAATAAATTACATTTTAAAATATATTAAAATAGAAAAGAGATATTTAAATTGAACAAATATTTCATAATATTATAAAAAAAATGTTTTATATAATATATGCATAAAATATAAATTGTCATGATCAGCTGGAGGGCCAGCTCAGGCCACAAGAGGGCACTCCAGCACTCCACGAACTCTGTGTGTGTTTGTC
>JAUMHP010000055.1:6741368-6766733 GCA_032361065.1 Enteromius trimaculatus | reverse complement strand
TCGCACAGCCTCAGTTATGGAGATGCAAATCCCTATATATATATATATATATATATATATAAATCAATCACTTTTATTTATATAGCGCTTTTAACAATACAGATTGTGTCAAAGCACTGAACATATCAAACTGGAGAATAGAGTGTCAGTAATGTACAATGACAAGATTAAAAACTTTAATTTTATTGTGTGTGTGACGTTTTATTGTTTATTGTTGATTTTATTGTTGAATGGAGATACGTCATTTTCTAGATCCGCTAGTGTTAAATAGGATCTTTGTAATCAAATCGACGATAATCGCTAGAAACTAAGTGTCCCCAACTATGCAAGCCAGAGGCGATAGTGGCAAGGAACCAAAACTCCATCTGTGAAAAGAAAAAACTTTTCACAGGGAGAGGGGGGGGGGGGGTGCAGAACATTAATAACTATCTCTATATACAGTATATAATTATTGTTGTTGTTGTCTTAATATTGTAGAACTGTTAACTAAATTGAAAATTGAATTTCAGTTTTAGAAAATGAATGGTTAAACGCGTAGAGAATAGGTTAAGTTGATATTATTATTGTAATGAATTGTGTCCAGATATATATAAGTGTACATATGTAGCATTTTCAGATATCAGCTGTTTTCATTAATGAAAAACTAAATCAGCTATTGAAAGAGAAAGATAAAATGTGACTTAAAAATACTAATTAAATTATTAAAGCTAATACACATATATAAAATAAAAAAGTGTTTTCCTTTAGTAATTCCAGCAACAGGAAGTGAATCAACACAGAACAGTACACCTGCTTTAGGGTGAGAGGGATACTGAAGTCTGACTTACCTTTGAACACATTTTCCTTCTTTTTTATGTTTCTGTCTCTTTTTCTCTCTGAGTCATCAACGAATGACTCAGTTCTTATCATTTTTTATGCCTGACTTGTTTCGTTGACAGTATGCCACACATGCCACTGTTTTTCCCTTCCATCTCTCTCTCTCACTCTCTCTCTGCCTCTTTCTCTATGCATCATGTCCTCTCTCTGTTCCTCTTTCACACTCCCTCCATCTTCTCTTGTTCCTCCCTCATTCTCCTGTATTCCGGCCAGATGGCTGAGTCCTGACTGGGCTGCATATGGGCATTTGAAATGCTAATGTTGGTTAGTGTGTTAATATGTTTGTCTACACTGATCCGTTTCAGTGCCAAGATTACAGACTTGTTTTAGTCTCAACTTGTCAACAGATAAGACTGTTTGTGGCAGTTGTTGACCTAGAGCTCATTCTCCATCTCTCTCTATCTTGTTTCCTCTCAAGTGTGGAGGGAGATCCTCAGTGTCCGGACACAGCTAGCTTTTCCGACAGCACCTGTAGTCAAGGCCCATACCTGGGCAACTCAGAGCGCTACGGGAACATCCGAAACATCCCTGGCCCTCAGGGGCCTCCTGTGGCCCCTTCAAACCCAGCTACCCTGGCCTGGGCGCAGCGGACCCGCAACCAGCCCGCCAGCCTGGCACTCCGCAAGCAAGAGGAAGAAGAGAGCAAGCGCTGCAAAGCGCTCTCTGACAGCTATGAGCTCTCCACGGACCTGCAGGACAAGAAGGTGCGAATCTGCGTTACCTTTATAGGGTTACTCCACCCCAAAATGAACATTTTGTCGTTAGTCACTTACCCCCATGTCATTCCAAACCCATAAAAGCTTTGCTCGTCCTTGGAACACAATTTTGTAGAAGAACGGTTTGTGTCCAACGGATACTCATATTCACTAAATTGTTGAAAAAAGACATTATCTGTATTTTCTTTTCATGCAAATAGTATTCTCATCTTCATAATATTCAGATTGAACCACCATGGCAGATGGAGTATTCTGACGAGATGTCTTTCATACCTTTCTTGGCCTTGACAGTGTTGGCAGTCAGTGGAGGAGTCACAAACCTCCCGGTTTTCATCAATTAAAAATCTTTAATTGTGTTCTGAAGATGAGTTTGAAACAACATGGGGGTATTTGATTAATCACAAGACTTTCATTTTGGGTGGAGTAACACTTTAAGGTCTTTTAGTTGCCTCTTACCATGATTACGTGTTCACCTGGTCATGGAAATGTGTGATGTTAAGTGGCCTAGAAATTGGTCATAGAAATGAACATAATATGATATAATATAAATTATTATTTTTATTAACTAGAAATCACTCGTAAAAAAAGGGTCAGTGATATGATGATCATCATCAATTCATTTAAACAAACAACAACCAAATAAAAAACATTAAAAATCAAAATCACACATTTTTGTGAAGAGCATGACATTAAATCTCTAATGTCTTTTTGTGCAAAAAGCCAAACATTTCAGTATGGCACAACTTTCCTGATAGCATAATAAATAAAAAAGCTGTAATTCATGGAATAGAAGTGAATAAAGAGTGCAAAAGAAAGAGTTAGAAGATATGCATTGTTTTCTTCCACCCCAATAATGTATAATGCATCTAAATGCTTAACTCATTAAACCTGAAACACAACAAATTTTTATAAATATTTAACAGCAGTTTTTCCCTTATTAGTAACAAAAAAAGGTATGGGCAGCTAGCCTGGCTTCCGTGACTATAAAGCTCATACAAGCTTAGTCTGGCCAAGAAATCTCCAAGAAGCCATGATATTAAAACATGGTAGTATGTTTTAATATCATTAATGAAAGGAAAACTTTAGTTTGTCAAACACTGTTTATTTTTTTGGAGTGTTTTGTGCTTAATTAACCTTTATACTAATTCTCAGTGGCACAAACAGCCCATAGAAAAATCTACTTATCACATAGTGTTTGTGTTTTGATGTGCATGGAGGCTATCTTACAGGCTTTAAACTACATTCACGCCTCAAATGTACATAATGGCCTCCGGTCATACTAATGTGAAGTCAAACCTCCATCATCTCACATAATGAAAGATGGAATTGCGGTTATGATATAGAGTGTTCTTATGTAGGAGTGGTGAAAATACTGCAACACCCCACTATCTACAGAATTGCTGCTGCCCATACCTTTTTTTGTTACTAATAAGGGAAAAACTGCTGTTAAATATTTATAAAATTTGTTGTGTTTCAGGTTTAATGAGTTAAGCATTTAGATGCATTATACATTATTGGGGTGGAAGAAAACAATGCATATCTTCTCTTTCTTTTGCTCTCTTTGTTCACTTCTATTCCATTTTCATACTGTCTTTTTGTCCATCTTTCTTTTTATCAGGTGGAGATGCTGGAGAGGAAGTATGGTGGTTACTTCCTGAGCAGACGAGCGGCTCGCACGATACAGACGGCGTTCCGGCAGTATCGCATGAACAAGAACTTTCAACGGCTGCGCAGTTCCGCTTCTGAAAGCCGAATGACTCGCCGGATCATCCTGTCAAACATGCGTTCGCAGTATTCGTTTGACGAACGACAGCCACAGGCAATATAACAGTATAATTAGTAAAACCTGCATTAAGTAGAAAATTAAGCTTGACTGTGAGATCTTAATACTGTTTTATGATGTTCACATCATTTCCATAAATTCCTATTTTTTTGCGATTCATGAATCTATAGGTTCAACCCCAGACGCCCCAGCAGCAGCAAGGTCGATATACCAGCCATCACACTTCGACTCTGGGCACAGCTAGCCAGACAGGAACCACAGACTCACAGCAGGAGACGGACTCACCTGCACACTGTCCTTCAGACAGAGAGGAGTACTCGCGTGCAGATGACGCCTTCAACAAACAGGTGACAGATGTGTGAACCTTTACGTTAATGTTATGTTAGGTTTAAATTAATTTCAATACAGGTCTGATATATATATATATATATATATATATAGTTTGGATAGCATAGATTTAGACTGATTCAGAATTGGTATAAAAGTGTTGTAAATGTTTCCGGTGAAACAAATGGTGTGGTCTTACAACTTACATGCATCATTTCCCTCATTTTTAAATGACAAGCCACAGGATTACACTAAAAGAACATTTGGTTACTTGTCAATTAGCAGACACTTTTTTCCAAAGCATCTTACTGCAGAGACATTCTCCCTGGAGCCATGAAAGCCTTTATAAACAGGCACAATGGTCATTAGCAGAACCAGAAAAAATCAGGGCTTTTTTTTATATTTTTAATAATATAAACAAAATTTGATTTAATTTAAACATTGTAAAAGGGCTCAGATTAAACAAAATATTAGAAATGCATAGATATTTAAACTTCTGATACTAAGGTACTGACAATTATTGCTATATGAGTTAAAAAAAGAACACTAAAAATTATTGTCAGTCGTTTTAAATACTAAAAGTGAATTTATGGGAATTAATGGGTATTTATATTAACATTTGCTAAAGATTACACCGCATTTTTTAGTAAATTCAAACAATGCTGTTTACACAAAATATGAAACATTATATTTCAACATTAATAGTAATTAAATGATTTCTGAAAGACTGGACTGCTGAAAATGTAGATTTGCCATCACAAAAAAATTGTACAAATATTTAGCATTTAAAATTATTTATAATAAATGATTTATTAATATTTTTTTATTTGCATTTATAAATGCAGTCATGCTCACAAAATCTCACAAAATCATTAAAAATCCTACAGACACCAAACCTTCGAGCAGCAGTGTAAATGTCTGTGTGCGTTCTCTCTCAGGTGACATCTCTGGCCGACTCTATGGATGACACTCTGACGTGTCAGTCCAGCCGAGGGGATTCTCAGGATGGTGGTGGGGGAGGCGGTGAGGAGAGCGAGGATTTCGGCGAGTGTGTGTGGAGCAGCAAACCTACCTCGCGTAGGGGGGTCATGGGGGAGCAAGAACGTCTGGGGGTCATGCATGAGGACAGCACAGCAACCTCGTACAGCGACGTCACACTGTATATGGACGATGGCATGCCATGTTCTCCACTATCCATCGAGCGGGTTCCCTCCAGCACGGACACAGAGTACTGGGGCGTCAGCAGCGGGGTCGGAGGACGTGAAGACAGCCGGGATACAGAGGGTGGCGGGAGCAATAACAGCCGGCGTAGCACGCCGTGCACCGAATGCAGAGATTTCCGGTTGCGGGGGTCACACCTGCCCGTTCTCACCATAGAACCGCCTAGTGACAGCTCTGTGGACATGAGTGACCGTTCAGATCGAGGCTCTCTCAGCAGACAGCTGCTTTACGAGCAGGAGCCTACAGCGGGTGGATCACCTCAAGGGACTCTCAAACACAACCCTGTCCCTCGCACGCCCAATCCCTGTGCAGCACAGGGCCAGACACGACCACCGGGTCGCCCCATCCCATCTCCTCTTCCAACACACGTACCACACCACACAATGATGCATCACCATCATCACCCACACCTTCACCATCCGTTGCACCACCACCCTATGCCACACATCCATCACCCCTACCCAGATCCCACGTCTCCCTCACCCACTCAGCCTCCACTCACGCCACTTTCTTCCTCGTCCTCCGTGCCACTGCCCACTACTGGCCTGGAGCACTCAGATGGGGACAACGACTCCCTGAACTCTACTACCAACTCCAATGAGACCATCAACTGCAGCTCAGGCTCTTCGTCTAGGGACAGTCTAAGGGAACCGTTGCCTCCTCTAGGAAAACAGACCTATCAGAGAGAGAGCAGGCATAGCTGGGACTCGCCCGCCTTCAATAATGACGTGGTGCAAAGGAGGCAATACCGGATCGGACTGAACCTTTTCAACAAGTAAGATGCATTCAAAAAAACAAGACTGATATTTTTCTGTTTCAGTTGAAATTTTAAATGGTGAAAGCACTGTCCTGCAGTCTTAATTTAAACAAAAATGTCCCTTATTTATCCTTTTATGCACAAGAAATCCTATTATTTGTATTAAATCATTATTTTAAATAAAATATTATCAAGAATATTTAGTTTTCCACAAATAAGCATTCTTAATTTTTGTTATTTAATATTAATCTAACTATATTAACTATAGATCATTTTTGTTCTTTTATAAATGCATTATCTTCCCACAGAACTAATAAAAAAACATATTTAAAATAGTTAAAAAAGAAGTAATAACTTATATGAATACTTTAATATGTTCAGTACTGGTCTCACTCTTTTTGGTGGCCCAAAGCAAAAAAATGTTTAGGGGTCTCCCGTCAGTGTATTCATAATACAGTTCTTTCAGAGCAGTTTCTTTTTTTTGTCTTGACTAATATTAAATGACAAAGACAGCAGGTTTATTATGCTGCTCTCACTTTAAGACCGAATGCACAGATCTAATACTGACAAGCATTTGTTTACTTTCCCAACTGTTTATGTTCACTTAAGACAAAACTGAGCACAAAACTGAAGTGAAAACTCAAATAGACAGACAATTTTACATGATTTTATGTGGGAAGGGTGGCAGCTAAAAACAAAAACAAAACTAAAATTCTATTAATCGCACAGCCCTAGACATTAAATCATCTTTGGGGAAAAAGAGGGCCCATGGTGGTTTAGAAACCCTATAAAACTTGCATACTTTGTGTATAAAGATTACTTACAAAGAATATGCTTCTTATAAGTTCAAATAAATCTAAATATAAAATCTTGATGTTAGAAAAGTATATGGGTCTACTTATTGACTAATCTATATAAAGATATCTCCTCCATATGGTTTATAACACCGGTCATATTTCATTTTTACATCCTAGTCCTGTGGAAATGACATGCTCAGGGTGATTTCTCTGAACCTTTCTTCCGACTTAATACATTAATTCAGTTAAAGATCACAGACGATTTATGGTAGTACAGTTTTATTTTAACACATTACTCCTATTATATATCATGGAGAATTGATCCTGAAAAGTAACTGTAACTTTTATGATGCAAGATTTATGTGTTATAAATCATTTAGCACCTTGGGAACTTTTTAGCACTTTTTGCTTTAGAAATCTAGTTCTAATAAGGAAATGGAACCGTAAGCAATAAAATAGACTTTATGATCAAATAGCAGAGATCAATAAAAGACAATGCAGTCAAACCAAAAACAGATCCAACCTAAATCCAATTGGATGCAAAGAGTCAGATTTAATTTCTGCTGAAGTGCCAATACATTTTTCTACCCTCAGTGTGTTGTTGCTATTTCTGTTTTTTTCTTTATTTCAGTTGCTTACAGCTTTACTGGAATGAATGACATTCTATGTGCTCATTCTCCCTGTCTTCTAGGAAACCAGAGAAGGGGATCCAGTATTTGATAGAGAGGGGTTTTGTCTCAGACACACCTGTGGGCATTGCTCGTTTCATCCTGGAGAGGAAAGGCCTAAGTAGACAGATGATTGGGGAGTTTCTGGGAAACCGACAGAAACAGTTCAACAAGGATGTGTTGGAGTTAGTAATGATGTTTTTCTGTCTTCCAACTTCAGACTGTACCAAAGCATCCATATGCTGTTAACACCAGCATGGAGGCAAAAACAAATAAAAAACGAAACCAGACACTGGCTAAAAAATCAGCACAAACATGTTGGCAGATGAATTTAGTGATCTTTCTTTCTGTTTTTTCTTTCTCAGTTGTGTGTTAGACGAGATGGATTTCTCGGGCATGGATCTGGATGATGCCTTGAGGAAGTTTCAGGCTCAGATTAAAGTTCAGGGAGAAGCCCAGAAGGTGGAGAGACTGGTAGAGGCCTTCAGGTAGCCTGTTCCCTCATCTCACCCTGTGCTCTTTTTCTCTGCATTTCGTAGTTTCACATGAGGATTAACTTCTTTCTTTCTAATAGTCAGAGATACTGTGTGTGCAACCCGGCACTCGTCCGCCAGTTTCAGAACCCAGACACCATCTTCATCCTGGCATTTGCCATCATCCTTCTCAACACAGACATGTACAGCCCCAATGTCAAAGCTGAGAGGAAAATGAAGCTGGAAGATTTTATCAAAAACCTTAGAGGTGACCCAATCCAAGAATCATCAGATTAATAGTTGGCTTCTAATTAAAGACAGTAGAGCAGTTTTCCACTTATGTTTCTTGTTTTTTATGTTTCATTGGCAGGAGTGGATAATGGACAGGATATTCCCAGGGATTTGTTAGTGGGCATCTACCAGCGCATTCAGAAATGGGAACTCAGGACAAACGACGACCATGTGTCCCAAGTGCAGGCTGTGGAGAGGGTCATTGTGGGCAAGAAACCAGTGAGTCAAACTATGTTTCATTCATGCATGTCATACCTTTCGTTGAAACCCCATATTGTTGTTCAGCTTGTAGTAAAAAGGCTGTTTGATCTCTAGTTTGTTTATTTGTGTGGTTTAGCGCGAGATAACCCAAGCTGTAATTTGATGTGCCTGTGTGCAGGTGCTTTCTCTGCCACATCGCAGACTAGTGTGCTGTTGTCAGCTGTATGAAGTCCCCGACCCCAATCGACCCCAGCGGAGTGGAGTTCACCAGCGTGAGGTCTTCCTCTTTAATGACCTGCTAGTGGTGAGTCTTCACTTAGTGAATATTGGCCTAATTACTGTCAGAAGACACTTTAAAACAGATTCTTGCTTTGATTTAGAGTCATGCACTTACAATAATTATAGAATTATATTGCATTGGCAAATGCATACCAGATGAATATGCCTACTGTTTTCATTTCAAAAGTCAAGAACATGTAACTTATACAATATTTGTAGTTATATTGTAAAATTTCAGACTTAAAAACTCTATTTTTAGATTGTAATTATTATATAGGATTTCTAAATATTAATTCAGATTCATGCAGTTTCATATACATATAATTCATTTGTCACAATCAAGCAATTTTTGGTCCCAAATTACAAAAATAACATTCTTTATAGATACATATTATATACTTATTGATACTACTACTGCTGCTATTAATAATAGTAATATGTGTTGAAAACAAAATGTATGAGAAGGTGTCAAAGCTTAAATAGCTATTTGTAAATATTATTAAACAAATGAACACTCATTTTATATTTTAGTGTGTTCAAAATTGCCAGTCTTCCAGAGCACAGCTATAAGACATAATGAAAAAAACAATCAGTGATATGTTTCTGAGCAATTCTGTGTTAAGTATATGTATAATGATGATGATAACTGCACAGCCTATAACATCACTTATGTTGCCGCATCAGGTAACAAAGATCTTTCAGAAGAAGAAGACGTCTGTGACGTACAGTTTCAGACAGTCTTTTCCCCTGGTGGAGATGCAGGTTCATATGTTCCAGAACTCCTGTAAGTATATTCATCCCTCCATCTGTCTGACCATCTGTCCCTCCTTCTTTATTTATACTATCACTCCATTCCAGCTCGTTTACACACTCTGCTCTCATCCACTCCATCACTCCATCTCTCCGTGCTCTCTCATTACCCTTTCCTTGCTTTCACGTAGGTGGTGTTTTGGTTTCTTAGCAGTATATGAAGGAGAAAAAGATGTCTATCTGAAAATCCTCTTTCATTTGCAATTGTGGCGGTGCTGTTAATTGGGAACGTCTGTTTCCTAATCATCCTAATCAGTATTTGTTTTGCACTTGTTTTCCATTAACAAAATATCTACAAATCTTTAAAAGAAGACAAATTAGCTTGAAGCAAAATTCCACATGATTAAGAGCATATTTTTTCAGTTAAATATATCTTTCCTACTCCACTGACATGCTGAAGTACATGTGTGGATTTTGTCAGAATGAGAGATCTATAACTAATTACATGAGGCATAGCACATCCCTCTTTATCTGGGTCTCTCTCTAATTGACTGCATTTACCCTGTATCTCTGTCCCTCTCTCTCAGACTATCCTCACGGTATCAGACTGACATCAGCGATGCCCGGCAGCGAGCGTAAGGTCCTGATTGTGTTCAATGCGCCGAGCCAGCAGGACCGAACACGCTTCACTAGCGATCTGCGTGAGAGCATCGCTGAAGTTCAAGATATGGAGAAATACCGTGTAGAGTGTAAGAAATCCTTTAATGGTACCTGTTGTTTCACACATGGCATATCAAAAGCATGAGGTTCTTTTCCTGTTTGCAAGCTGAAATTTCACAAATTGTTCATTATGCTAATAGTCAGTAACCCCTTGTCTCTCTACTCCATAGCTGAGTTAGAGAAGCAGAAAGGTGTGATGCGTCCAGGGATCCTGAGCGGAGAAGGAGGCGGAGTTGGTGGAATGAAGACTGAAGCTGTGAACGGCACTCTGGGTAGGCCCAGTCTGGATGACACGTACACAGCAGGGGAGGGGCTTAAACGAACAGCCCTTAGCTCCTCACTGAGAGACCTCTCTGAGACAGGTACAGCACATATTCATACATCAAACTCTCTTCTATTTCAACTACAGCTGTCAATTTTTTTGTGTTCGTTTAACCATGGAATTGTAGCATAACTATGCATTTTAATTATGGATGCTTGGTGGATTTCTGTAGGCCTATTGTGTAAAACAAACAGTCTGATTTCTTAAGCCAATTATTTTCTGCTTATTGCTTTTCTTGTCTGCCACAATATAATTTCTTTTCAATTTCACTCAAATATGGACATTACTTGGATTCAATCCAAATAAATTAAGTGTGTATTATTTTTTTAATAATGTAACTATTGACGGACCTAATTTAAATTTGTTTTTGGCTTCTTTTCATTTGGGGAAATATTTATAAATCCACCATAGTTTGATCATGAAAGGCCTTCTGGCACGATTTTGAAGTGTTCTATAAAGAAATACAATTTGACAGACACTGCCCTCTAATGGCACTTTATGTCCTTGCATAAGGCTTCTTGGAAAAGTGTCTGGATTTTCAGTGATTAGTTTTAGTAGTACAGTCACAGTATGCAATATTACTGCATGCATATAATGTTAAGGTGTTTGATAATGCTGCCAAGTGTTAGCATATTTTTATACAAAATTAAATGAAATAACTCCCAGAATTAAACATAAATGTAATGTGGTCATGTGACAAACACTACTGTATAACATGCTTTTTAAGCACAGCTAAAATCAAGTTCAGTGATATAAAGTTTTGTCTGTAGACATTTATACATTGTAAGTTGATCATTCAGGGCCAAAGCCCCAGTACTGAGATTTTAGAAAATGTTTTTTCCATGACCTTTGACTTTGACCTTGCTGTGCTTGGTTGGTTGGGTACAGGAAAGCGAGGCCGTAGAAACAGCGTCGGCTCTTTGGATAGTACTATAGAAGTAAGTCAGGCTGATCTGCTAGTGGCCTGTAATCATAATGAAATCTTTTTTAAATGCATGAGACCTCTGTGTTTAACAACAATGGCTTTGCATGAATTTTTAATGGTTGTGATGTAGTTCAGTATGTTTTAATCCTTGTTGTGCAAAAAAACATAATTGGTGTTTGCTTTGCATGCAGCATGTGTAATAGGTTATGCCTGGTGCGAATAACTAATGCATTGCTCTGGTAAATGAGTGGGCCCAGTCAGTATTTGAGGGTTGCTTCTGTTTTAGAGGTTTAGTGGCATGTTTAAATACATGTAAAATGAGTGAGACTCTATAAAGAGAGAGCTTCACTTTGTTATCTGACTGATTTTTTTTGCTTGTGAAAGTGACGCTGTCATTTCTAACTTTGGTAAGTTGCTTGAGGCTGTTTGTATCTAATGCTGAAAGGCTTTCTGGGTTGACTCTGTGTGCTTGTGCTTTTAAGTGTCAAGATAAATTGTTACTCAGACTTTTTTAGAGATGTGCCATTACTTAAATTCTGGCTGATATGAAGAAGATGATCATTATTTTTGTTTTAACCAATGGAAGTTATTTAAATTATCACAATGTTTAGTTAAATAATTTAAATATTAAATACAATCTTAAAAACTTTCTTTAAATTATAAAAAAAGTTTAGAATTTTAATAGATAGCATTTATTGGTTATGACATAAAAATTATTTCAAAAGGCTTGTACACATGGGACAATTATCGCATGTGAATATCATCAGCGTTGTTCACTCTTTATGCCCAAGTAATTTTCCCTGAAGTTGAGGCAATGGCCTCTTACTGAGATTTTTTAGTCACTTTCGCCTTTTTTTTACCTTTTCAGTGTGCACAGTCAAATTGGCTTCCTTTGTTTAGTCACGAAGCATTAAACATTGGCCATATTCGTACGCAGTATTCGTTCCGGTGTGTACAGGCCTTTATAGTGAATTTTTGTATTGATGTGTAAAGAGAAAAGTAACTGGAGAATGTCTGTCACTTGTGACTCGTTAGTTCTGGCACAGTCCATCTACTCAGATTTCCAGTGTAATGACTGTTTGGCTTTTTGTGTTTGTGCACACTGTAGGGATCCATCATTAACAGCCCTCAGCCACATCAACGCTTACCCATGGGGGGCGCCGTTCCTGGCTGCTATGGGCTGGAAGACTACCGGCCTCACCGCCCCATCCTGAGCCCCGGAGTAGGGTTGGGGGGTGGGCCGGGGCAACTTCACAACGCCATAGGCAATATGGGCGGGGTCCCTGGCATCAGCGATCGAGGTGGGGGGCCAGGGAGCAGCTCTGGAGGGAGCAATTCCGGTTCCTTCCTTGGCTCCCTATTTGGGAGCAAGCGTGCCAAACCCCCTGCTCCCCTTATTCCTCCTGGGCCACATTACCCAGCCCCCGTACCACCTCCTACCACAGGAGGGCCACCACCTCCATCCCCCTCCGCCCTCAGCCAGTCAGATCCCGGTGGGCCATCCAAGATCCAAGCACTGCACGCTCAGTACTGTCACAACAACTTTGGCCAGCCTCCGCCCCCTTACCACCATCATCATCGGTACCATATGCAGGCCGTCGCCCCTGGTCATCCTCCCGCTATCCATCAATCCGCTATCCATCCACCTGCTATCCATCCGCCCGCTATCCATCAGCCCGCTATCCATCAGCCCGCTATCCATCCGCCCGCGATCCATCATACCCTACATCGAGGGTCCCTCCCACGGCGCGGGCCGCCCGTTCCTTCACACGCCCAGCTCCAGCAGCAACTATCCCATCATGCTATGCAGCAAGGCCGCTACGGCAATATGGCCTGCACCCCTCCACCTCTGTCCCCTCATTCGCCCAATTCCCCCATCGCCCCTTTCACCTTCTACCACATGCATCCCAATCCCATTCGCCACGTACGGATACCCGGTCCTACCGGGAAGCTTCCTCTCACCCTATCTCACTCTCAGCCCCACCCTCATGCCCACTCCCACGCTCACTCTCATACCCACAGCCATCTCGTCCACGCCCACAGCCCACACCCCTTAATGGATCACTCCGCCCATCAAACTCACTTCGTTTTCTCGCCACCTCCTCAGGCGCCGTCCGCTATCACCGCCCGCCACATACCCCAAGGCAACGCCCACTACATACCTCAATATCCACCCCTTTCCTCCATTCCACCACCTCCACCACATTCCCCCTTACCTCCACCTTCGTCCCCACATACCCCCCTCACCCCTCTTACCCCGCTCTCCCCGCTAGTCCCGCAGCTCCCAGGACCCATGGGGGCACAGTCGAGCGGCCCAGGGGGTATAGGAGGAGTCGGAGCCAGCAACAGCAGCACGGTCGGCAGCTCCAAATCCAAACCTATCAACCGCATCAGCACGGTGGTGTGAGGGTGAGCCGCAGCAGAGGGCGCAGAGTCCCAACACGGAGGAGCCGGAGCCCAGGCAAGAGGAAGCACACTATACTCAGACTCTGTTACTTCCATATTCGCTTCCCTCACGTGTAGAGTGGAAAGCCTGGCCGGCTACATGCTCATTGCTAGCCTGAACGGCCTCTTGCTGTTGGCTGCCATTCAAAACAAAGGCTGTGTAACAGCATCAAATGAGAAGCCTAATGGAGACAATGGTGAAGCAGATGAAGTGTGTTTTAAGAGTGTGAGTTAAAAATTGACATGCATCGCTGCCAAATGAAAAGGTTACAGGGAGTGGGGGGTGCCAATTTAAGTTGGACTGATGATCTGGAGTTTAGGAGACCAAGTTTGACCGATGACAGTGTTACAGAAGATGACAACGGTGAACTCTTTAAACACTCAACATGGACACAAAACTGGACAGATGAGTGCAAAATATAAAAGAAACTGAACTTTTTCATTCGTAGTCTTATCGGTTTTCATGTCTCTCAGATGACAATCATTTCAGGGTCAGTCAGAAAGTGTTTGCTTGATACATTCCTCAAAATTGTCAAATGTATTTCTCAGTGCATAAAAAGGACCAGCATGCACTTGGGGGGATGCCAAACACTATGCTTATCAGCTTAAAAGAGACTTTTATTTTGCCTTGTGAGTCAGGAGAGGATGGGAACTGCTGAGAAACCTTAAATCTACAGGAAAAAAAAAAACGAACATTATTTTGAAACTATTTGACGAATGTTTTACCTACATTTTATCTTTTGTTTGTTATGTTTTGTCTTGAAGAGGCTGGGTATCCGGTTTGCAATAAGTCAGCCATAACAGTAAAAAATGCTTTTTTTTTTAAAGACCTCAGTGAAGTCGTGATGTCATTTGCGCCAAACAGAATGTGTAGAAAGAGGTTTTAAATTGTTTGGTTAATATTTTGTTCTTTTTTTTGTTGCTATTATATAAGACAATTAAGCATACAAACCTACATGCAACATACACAAAAGAGAAATGACTATTAGCGACCAGTAATCTGGACATAGATCAGCACCTTTATTTTCTGCCATCTGTTACCTCAGCATCTCTCTTTCCCTTTTTTAGTGTCACCATTTCACTATTATTTTCATCTTGTCTACTTCAATCTTGCCTGACCAATAAAACAGTTATATTTGGCCATTCATCACATAACCTTAGTGCCTACTGTAAAAGTTTGTCATTGGAGGTTTGAGATCAGTGTGATACTTTCTCTGGGTGACCTGTTGGAGGAGCAGGGTGTTTGTGTAGAGTATCATTGAAATTTTGAAGTGAAATCTATACTTATGAGCTTGGTTTTGTACAGCTTCGGCGGTCAAAATGTGTTACAGATATCTTAAATATTTAGAAGTAACTGAGTTTTAAAAAGAACATCTGGATATGGGTGATTTTAATGGGTGACTTTATTACTATTATGATGTCAAATACTACTGATATAATTCTTGCTATTTTTGGTGTAAAAGCTACTAATATAATACATGGATATGTTTTAGCAGAAGTGCCGTGCTGAGTGTTTTCTAAGAGCTTTTTTTTTTAGACAGACCAAAAGCCTAGTTTTTTTTTTGTTTGTTTAGCGAACTAATTGGACTGCTAATTTCAGGTAAATGTTTTGCAGCAAGTTTGTAAAACTATATTATCCACATAAAAGCTATATGATCCGTGTAAAACTCGTCGTTGCCAGAAGCCATACACACTTGAGCAACTCTCTCTTTTAATATTGTGAACTTACGCTGAGTTGCATGTCCAATGTCAGTGCCCTCTTATTTTTTTATATGAAAGTGTGTTTAGGAGACTTACATTTAAACACACGTACACTCATTCACACTGAGAAGCTATAAAAGCATCTTTAAACGTGAAGATCTTTTTGCTGAAAGTTTCTGGTTTTGCACATACACAAGTTAAAGATCATCAGTGCCTAGGATCTAAAGCTCCAATACCATCTAACAGTCCCTTTCTCTTTGCTTACTTGCCCCTTAACAACCAAAACGGGCCATTCTCTCTCCATTAAGCAGAGTCATTCACAGTATTACATTAGTGATGTGTTAATGTTGAGGAGTTATTTTTATACTTATGAAATGCTAAAAAAAAATAAAAGTCCTGCAAGGATGAAGACATCTTAAATAATATGATTAATCTCTGCTGCTAGGCCCATCCATTTATTTTTTATTTGTTTATTTTGCATTACTTTTTTTGCTTATAAAAATTATGAGTTGAAACTACGATACTGTTTATTCAGGTAATCGATTCCAGTACTTTAAATCTGCTAGCATTACCCATAACCGGAAACCTTAAGGCCTTTGTGGACAAACAGGAACTCTATGTCCCTGTACAAAATCTGTGGCGTGATCTGATTTTAGAGGGCCATTCACTACATTTCACGTTTTGTTTTTTTTTTCATATGGGCGGTTTTGCTTCTCTCTATTTCTAACGCTTTGCTCTTGTGCTTGTATTAAAAGTCCTGAGTGCTGGGGCATGCTGAGCTCAAACGCAAATAAAGCAGAGATGTGTGATTTAAAAAAAAAATTCCAGTAGTTTTTGAGATGCGTGTTCTGGTTTCTGAACACACTAATGTCTTGCGCCACCGTGCCCCGTGTTGCATGTCTGCACTTAGCTGAATGATGCTGTACAAACCTGAATGTATATATTAGTTGATATAAATATGCCATATTTACTCTGCACTGGACTGGGGAATCAATATCTGGATGGGAATGGGAACATGATCCATTGTTTACATTTTAAGGACCTGGGGGCGGGGGGAGGCTTGGAACGAATTGTAATTGTAAAATTGTATCAGTATGTGTGTGTGTAAGAGCAGTTCCTATATTTAAAATTAATTGTATGAAGTTTTATTTGTATATATGTATGAGGTTTCAATGCAGATTTAATTCAGAGAAATTATGTGATAATTTATTGCTCTCATTCTATAAAACATGTTCTTGCTGTTGGAAAGTTGTTTTTATATATTTCTGAGTGGGCTGTTTCTCTAATTTGTTGTGTGTACAGAAGTATGAAATCAGGTTAATGACAGATTATGATATTATTAAGCATACAAAATTGTTTTATTTGTCTAAAATGTTATATTTTATACGGTCTCAGCAATGCATTGAAATAACCACTCAAGAAGTAATGCACATTACACATTGTATAATTAGGACTATTGATATCAGTAAACAGGTACCAAATGAGTATAGCTGTAGATTTCTACATTTATCTAACACCAAGACAGAAATGGCAAATGATGCTGGATAAAGTCCTCTGGTCACGTACATTTGTATAATGAGAAACTGAAGTTCTCCACTAAAGTATATTTGTGGCATGGACATTATAGTCAAAATCATGCAAAATTAGATGAGCTGAACAAGTGGCTCTCATCACCAAACTGGTCAAAACTCTTAAGGCCATTTTCTACAAAATTTTCGAACACTTACAAATATGTTAACAAATTTGTATATCATTCATTTATTCATGAATAAGAATATCCCCTCATTTTAGCTCCAAAATGTACAATCTGTTTCCTTACTGAAGCTGGTTAGTTTTCTTAGGGTTCCAGTGTGTTTTGTGCTTCCCCTTTTGCTGGTGTTTAGTATGTGTTGGCACTTGGCCACATAGGCTTGTGAAGCCGCTCTGTGATGACTTAGGGTATTAAGAAAAAGAATTACCATACATTCAAAAATGAAAAAGCACATTGTGGCTTACATTGTGCTTTTGTCGTATTTGGGTCATAATGAACAGTACGGAAAATAGTGAAACAAGCAGTACAAATGTTCAGCACCACATCTCTGTAGGAAAGTGTAACATGATTGTGTCTGCACAGGTTAAGCACTTATATGACGTTGTATAAATTAGAGCAGTAAATTGTACAAAAGTCTTATTGATATTCCACCCCCCATTATTCTCAATGTAATTGAAACTGAAGCACTCTTTGTGTTTTGTGCAGCTATGAGGAAGTTACCGATTTAATTACATTTGTCCAATATGTTTGCTTGCAATAAGCAGATTTTGATTAAGACCTGTCTGCTTTTACAGTTTGTGGTGTATGCGTTGTGCTTGTCTGTGTACGTTCAGTCAACATTCATAATCTTTTGAGTGTCTTTGTCACTCAGCCGTGTGCTGTTTTCAGATTAAAGTCAAACAGAAATCCTCGAAAGCAGATGCTTGACCTCAGATAGGATAGATAGGAGTGATAATGTCTATTGATAAGCAATACAATGTGACCTTCATTGATCAAATAACTTTATAAAGTACCACCACACATGATCAATTACTTCACTTTGTTTCTGAAAATCCTACAAATCTTACATTTACATGAAAAACAACACTAAGACTAAAAATAATGTATATTTTATATGGTCATGAGTATAATAAAAAACAAGTTTTATTATCTAGTGTTGCTTTTCAAGTAAATTCATCTTGTTTTAGGGACTTTTGGATATTTTAACTTCCAAGTACTTGTTACAAAATGATTTGTTGAAATTAATAAGAGCGGTAGTTGTTACTCAGCCAAATTACTAATGTAGACAGATGACACTTGAAACTGTTAAGAACTGTTCAAGAAAGTATTTGATAATTCAATAAAATAGATTCTCTTCCTGTTGTCCTTCCTCACCATCCTTTCAAACTGTGGTGACAGACAGAAGAGGATTATACACCTTTGTGCCGTCTGGAGAGCGAGAGCCATGTGCAAGTAGCTCTTGGATGGTGATCCAGTTGTCCAGTATGCGTCGGTTGCGTTTCTTGGAGCTCTTTTTCTGACTGAGCTCCAGGATTGAGGCTGAGTTCTGGCCGGACTCCGACTGACTCTCCTTCCCCATATCCAGACCGTGTTCTCGCATGTAATCCAAGCGACTTTGCATCATAAACTCTCTGCGTCTGCGCTGCTCGCGGGCCCTCAGCAGATGTTGCTTACGCTCTTCTTTACTCCAGTAGCGACCCATCTTCATTTCGCTTACTGCGTCGTCATCAGTCGTCATTCCGCTACGTTCCTCACGGATCTTCATAGCTCGGGCTTTCAAGAGACGGTCTCGGACAGGACGTTTGGCCACATAGCGAGTCCCATCACTTCTTATTTTCACCTTCCACTCCATGCGTGGTGACGTAGGGGGGAGCGGCAAAGGTAAGGCCAGAGAAAGCTTCACTGGGCTGGGGTGAGGCAATGTGCCAAAGGTGCTATTCCCATGGCCCTCACGATCACTGACACCCACTGGTGTCTCGCTTTCACCTTCCACAGCTCTGTCCAAGGGTCCAGAACTCTCAGAAAGTGAGGATCCCAGATGCATGCAACTCTGGTAGCGTTCTGGAGTGAAGCAGTTGGAATGACAACGTCGAGTGAAGTAAGGACTTGACTCTGCACTTCGACCACCATTATGGGCGCTCACCCTAGAATTTACAACCTGTGTCACCCCTTCGGGCATGCGACGGACAGTTCCTTCTCTTGTGAGTGAGCAGAATTTCTGGTTCATAGGGGAGTTAGTCTGAAACTTCTTGTAGGTGCTTGGCGAATATGAACTGTTGAGGCTTGCTCGTCCCCTTTCACTCCAGGACGGTCGGTCCCTGTGTCTACTTGGCAAAGGACTTGTGGATTCATCGACTTGAGAAACTGGAAGTCGTTGCTCACTCACCATAGGCGTGCTCCTGCAGCTCTCTCCCCCGGTGTTGTAAGCGCTGGTACTGTCCTTGTCCGAACGTTCCTTTTCTGGAAGTTCGTTGATGTCGGACAGCTCATGCAGTGGAGACCCCTGAGGTTCGGCAGAAGCCCGGCCAGATGTTTCTTCCTCCATCAGCCAGGCTTTTAAACAGCGTTCTCTTAACTGCTGCATTTTCTGTGCTCGTAGAATGTTTCGGCACTTGAACTCGAGGTGCCTCATTTCCTCTTCCAGAAGCGCCATCTCATGTGGAGTCAGGTTCTCGTTACTGTTCTCATCCAGAGTCTCCTCCCTGTTCTCAGCTTCCCCTTGTGTCTCTCCTTCTTTCTGCTCCTCTTCTTGAACTTGTTGCACTTTCTTCATCCTCTTCTCATAGCGACACTTGATTTCCAGAAGCTGCCTGTACCTCTCGCATTCCTCTTCTGTCAGGCCCGGCATTATCATCCCACTGACGGGATCGTGAAGGTACCCACCACCCACGCTTCCACAGTCCAGTGAGTCTGTGCTAAGGTGGAGCTCTCTGAGAGGGAACAGTGGCGATGGTGTGTCACTCCCTCCTCCTCCGCCACTTCTGCCAGGCCTGAACTTGCGCAAGCTGCCAGGTGTGTTAGTGGCATTTGTGTTGGAGGCGCTGGTCTGCTCATCGCCCAGAAGGATGTCATGCTCAGAGGATTCTTCGTTCTTTGTGCTCTCATCTGTTCGGCCCACACCACTGTCGAGCTCTTGACTGTTGCTGAGAGTTGCCAAGCTGAGCATGGGTGTCTCCCGATGTAGGGTTTCCTCAGGAATGCCTGCTTGGGGTCTCTGTTGGCGGAAATGGTACAGGCCGGGCAGATGGGAAGTATTAAGACTGTCCACACTCATTCCTACTGGTAACTCACAGTCAACCTCCTCTGGGTCTAAATGAGTGTCCGTCTAAGTGAAAGGCACAAAGAAAAGAGAAAAAGAATATCAGAGGAAAGAGTTAGAGACTGAACATCTTCAGTATTGCTACAAATATAAATACATGCAGTAATGCACGTCAACACTAGATGGCAATATAGACATTTGTTTAAATATTTGCAACACGTTTGGTTGTAAAGCAAGAATTGTGAGGCCTATTATTGGTAAACTGCATTGAGGCCTAGTATTTTCATACATACACACAGAAATATATATATTTTTCCATCAAACCTAATTTTCTCAAAAGAATTAGTGTGGCCGTTTGTAAATTTAATGTGTCTGGCTTCCTGTCGCATCTGCTTTCAAAAACTTTTAATTATACAAATAGCTTTTTTGCTGCTTAATAGCGCATTGTTTGGGACTGCAAACAGTTTTACTGTTTACTGCACTTTTTGTTATTCGTCTTGGTATTTTATAGCAGCTAATGAACCAAAAGTCTTGCAAATTCACAGAAAATGGCTTACTTAATTGAAAAATATAGGTGGATAGCTGGCATTTTTGGCATATTTATCACATTGAATGTACATAGTATACATAGTACATAAGAAATATTTCATGATCACTGAGAACTTACCAATTAAAAAAATAAAACAAGTTGTGACAGTTGTTATGTCTTGCTACAAATCAAGATTTATTGATGAATACAGATTTACTGAAGTATTGATTAGTTTACCTTAAGTATCTTTGTCTATCGATGGCAGGCAATAATCAATTGTAATTAGCCTTTGATTATATATCAGTCTTTCATAAAGAGAAACACAGGTTGTTTTAATGGTCTTCTATCTTTCCTTCTTCTTGATTTAGTAAGCCTGTAACCTCTGTCTGCAAGTCAACAATCCCTTGCTGTTTCTCTATCACTGACTCTCTTTCTCTCTCAATCTCTTCCTCTTCTGGTCTGACAGCTCCACTTGTTTCTGGTCTTCAGTTCATCATTAATATTTCTGTGTTGCTGGGAGGCTGATTGTGGATGAGAACGAGAGGTACAAAATGGCCCCCTTTTCGTTCTGATCTTGTTAGTGCTGAGCGTTGGCTGAAATGAGCTCCCTGTTTTATTCATTAGCTGACGGCTGTGCTTATGATAGATGGTTTTTGCAGGCTGCACACAATAACCAACAGCCATTTTTTTCAATATCACCACTGGCTCCCCAGGAATTGCAGAAAGATTGACACAGTTACAGAGTCAGAAATTCAGAGCACCATAAATACAGCTCTGAACTGGGTGCTCATTTAGATCAGTTTATATTAGTATTAAATAAAACAATACATTTGCTTGCACAGACAACTTTAAGATTTCGATAAATTGCTTCTGCTGGTGTTGTCACTTAGAAATCACTTTGGATGTTTTGCTAAACATATAAATATAAAAGCACAATTAAAATCCCAGCACTGGTAAGGGTTTCCATTACAGTTGTTCAAAGTGCAGGTTTGGTCATTTATAAAGTGTTATAGATAACCAGAGCATGAATGTGCATCTGCACAGCCTCATCAGAAGGCTTCGTTCATGTCCTTGGAAACTGCTTACTTTGAAAAAAGCACTATATCCTTTCTCACTGTAGTCTTGCATGTACGTCTTCATTTGCCCCCTCTCTCTTGCCTTCTTTCAATTCCTTCAATTACTTCTCCTCTGTGCATGTCTTTCTAATGGAGCACTTTTCCCCCATTCTGTAAGCAGCTTTGTTTCCTCTCACTCTTCATCTCCTTGTGGAATAGTGTTAATGGAACTGCCACAAATCCTTGACACCCATCACTAAGAGTGATCACATGATTGAGACATTGAGTGATGTGAGACTTCTGTTTCCCTTCATTCAGCAAAATAAGCCATTAATTTTAGGATATGCTGTCATTGGGGACAGAGTGGGTCCATTAACTTTGCATGTGTCTCAAAAAGCCTATTTTGTGTGCATGTGTGTACCATTTAATTGCTTAGAGTATCTGAGATTTGGGGGGGTGATTTAATGGTTTATGTGTTCATATTACGGTCTGCTTTGTCTGCAAGGTTTCTTTTTTTAAAAAAGGCAAAAAAATTGCTGTATTTTATCGTATTACTGTCTAAATAAATTATTGATATGTAACACTTTCATTGCATTTTGTTTGCATGTGCTCTCATAAATGCATGCATTTGTCCTCTTTATTTTGTTCCACATTTGTGTTATATTTATTTACCTCTATCTCTGGTCTGGCCAGCAGTAATGAGAAGTTGGTGCTGTCCTCACGGGTCAGGATGGCCACCGCCTCCTCTCGGTTCTGCACTTCCATCCCATTTATCTAATGTGGGACCGACAGAGACTTTATTCACAGCCATGTTCAAACACAAAAGGTCAGCTCTTTTTCCAATGCAACGTAACATCCAAACACCAATAAAAGAGTGGTGCTTGATGTCAGTGTCACATCAGCAACCAGAATTAACGAAGAACTTGTCAAGACAAGGCAACATGACACATTGTCTTTGCTGTTCTGTAATTAATTCTCTAGAGTAATTGTGTGGGCTGTGTTAAAAGTCACACCAATTATCTGTTAATAGACCGATTCTCTCTAGAAACGTTTGACCTCCCAGATCAACGTATAATGACATGATGATGTCAGTTCATCATCAGTGGTTTTTCTTCATGTCATTTGACTCTAGCAGCACATCTGAGCAAAAAAAAAACATACCTGTAAAATCCTGTCCCCCTTCCTGATTCTTCCATCTTTTGCTGCTATGCTGTTTGGATTCACCTAAGAACCAGGAATGTTTGAATATCAGCTGGATAACTTGAATAACTTATAAATGCTTAAATACTTAGTATACGGTTGTGTTGAGCAGTAAAATAGCATTCAGCCTCATGTGGTCACTCACTTCCCCAATGTAGATGCCTTGGTCTTCCTCATCGTCTGTCCGGTAACAGACTGTTAGCCCCAGTTTATCCTGCTGACTCGACTTATACAGCTCCACCTCCTGACAAAGACAGAGAGGAAGAGCTGTTTATAGGGCAGAGATTAAACCCTCGGCTTTAAAGATGCACTGGGACAGAAAACCAACTAGAGCAAATTTATGAGATATTACAGGTTGGGGCAATGTTTTACGGGTTACTTGTTTCCTGTTAACCCATGTAATCCCATTTTTCCCCTTAAAGGCACAATATGTAAGATTTTTGTAATAAAATATCTCAGTATCCTCGGTTTCCGCCTCTGAATACTACGGCAACACGCGTGGACAAATGCGGAAGTGGTAGTTATTTACTGTGCATTTCCATATGATGGATTATGATTACACTCTGCACAATCCCTAAAAACATAGATGTATACAAAGCAAGTCAACGAAATAAAGTGAGAACTAATTTCGGCGTGGCATTTCTGAAATGGAGAGAGCATTGTGAAAACCACGGCCTGGACAGAGACTCAGCTCTCGCGTGTGTTTTAATAGATGGGTAAGCAAATATAACTTATTCATAGTGCAAGTAATAGTCATGTGCAGGTGGTTAGGTGATAAAACAGATATAAATCAGCTTTTCATCCATGAGCATGATTTGTGAAAACAACATATCCCAGTGTTCAACGCTCCGTCATTGCTTCATCAAACTTCACCTTGTGTTGTTTTAAAAATGCGACCTCTAGTGCTGTAAACATATTTCACCTTTAAAGTGAATGTGTTTTATTTATTTGTTATGTTACATTATATTATTGAATCAACCAATCTATATTCAAAATAGTTTGTGCATAATCACAAAATAATTAATATATTATAAACAGCTCTGGGCATTTATACCACTCATGGCTTAAAAAAAATTATGAGATTTAATTTGTTTAAAATATTGGTTACTCATTTATGGTTGAATGTACTGTAAAAGGCTATTATGATTTTTTTGATTTATGGTTTCTCACCTCATATTCTAGTTCTTCTTGTTGATCCACCTCATGGTTGGCAACATTGAAGTAGTCATTTGAATCACTATATTCCTGCCCCAAAGACCCACTGCGAAAATACATATTTCTTCAACAGGTTTTCATCATTTATCCACTTCACAGACAGTAATAAGAACTGATCAAGAGTAAGAAGACAGTGAAGACACTCACAGGTCATTCAGAAGGTATGGCTCCACCAGCTGTGCGAGGGAAGGTGAGGGTGGGGGCACGGGTGATCCACTGCTCGGGTAAGACCCTCTGTCCCCATTCAAGAAGTTCTGGAAGCTAATGTCAGTCTGGGTGCCGTTGTCCACACAGTCTGTGATAGCCATGAGTCGAGGTGTGCCAGCAGCTGCACCCAATCTCCTCCTGTGACCCTTACGTACCACCTGAAGAAGTAGAGGATCATGAGGCTGCCCATCTTTGTCCTGGGACAGGTGAGATGTTCTTCTGCCTTTGAGCTGCAGAGAGTGAAAACTAATTTAAAAAATAGTGCACTTATTGGTTGTTTAATCTGATACTTCTGAAATTGCTGAAGCAGCACTATAGAGAGAATGAAGTGGAGAAAGAGGGAGACAGGAATAAGAAAAATGAGAGAAGGAGAGAGAGGGAAGATAAATGCACAAATAAGCAAAACTCGAAGAAGGCTGTAGTTCTGCTCCTCCTTGGTGAGAAGTAACATTGCAAAGCAGCAAAAAATGGATATTGCAAGACAAGCATGAGCTCTCCATCATCCCATCACAAACAAAGAAATAGACGAGAAACTGCAAATATATGATTTTATAGATGATCTGCTGATTTATCATTCAAAAGTCTGGGATTGGAATTACAATTTTACAGTTTCTTATGTTTACCAAAGCTGCATTTATTTAATTAAAATAGAGTTAAAAAAGACTGTTTTCTGTTTTAATATAATACGTGTAACTTGTTCTTGTGAGTAGAATTTTCACCAGCCATTATTCTGCAACATGATCCTTCAGAAATCATTGTAATTGCTGATTTGATCTGAATTAACTATGAACAATAAAGCATAGACGTGATAAGACAAACTTCAGATCTTAGTGGAATATGTCCTACCTTTACTTCTGCATCAATGGGACGCAGAGTGTTTCCCTTCTGTGGAGAAAAACAGAGCAGAACCAGATTAAAAAGAGTTAACACTGACAGCTTTGAAAAGAAACAACAGCTGTGTGCTGCAGCCTTGTATTGATAGCTGGTCCATTTTGATTAAGGGTGATATTCATCTTCATAACAGTTAATGTTTTAGCAGGCTCTTTTTTATTGCACATCACTGATACTTAAGTACTATAACCTACAAAAGCTCAAAAATAGTGTTTATGTATCCGGA
>JAUMHP010000055.1:6717876-6741223 GCA_032361065.1 Enteromius trimaculatus | reverse complement strand
TATAGTGTATTCAGTGCATTCTTTTGATTCACATTTTTTTGTTTACTTCCCACTCAGCATGTCAACACTGTCCTATACAAAATTTATCAGGTATTTTTTTGCAGACAAATCTAGACTGTAATAGAGTTGAATCATGGACATGACAAAAATACCAGAAATTATAATGATTTATGATCTGTATTAATAGATTAATGTATAGAACACACCAGAATAGCAAAATGTTTTGTCTCATGACTTATGAAATGATACCATGTATTACAAGTGATGTTGTGGATGTTGGTTAATGACTTTCAGTCTGTTTGTTTATAATTGACTGATATCTGCAGATTTGAGTTTGTGCATTGGGACAGTACATTCAATGACGGGCCTTACAGAGGGGCAGATGAGAGGTGATTTAACCCTCAAGAATACAACCCACAATCAATACTAAGGTTAATACTACTGAAAGTACTTCTGACATGCCCTCCTCTCTCTCTCTCTCTGTTTCTTTCATCCTTCTCAAAGCAGTCAAGCTACAAATAGTTGACCCACAGAGACCAGGTCTAACCTCAATCCTTATGCTGTTTGACTGAAAGTTTTTCGATTTCTAAAAGAGGTGAAACCTATTTATTTTTCATTGTGTTTGGCTCATTATTGATCCTGTCAGTGGCTTTGATTACAAATGGACTGTTTGCACACGGGATTCAGAGTTGACGGCGCAACGGTGAAATTGGCAAACATGGACTTCTCAAGCAGAAAAGATTTTCTATACATTCCCTTTCATATAAAAAATGCTTGTTAATGTATGATCCTTTCAATGCATTACAACTTACGATTTGTATACATGAGATCACGGGGAACATCGGTTGTATATCGGAAAGCAGCGTGTTGAAAACTTCCAAACATTTGTTTTCGTGTTTGTAGAGAAACAACAGTGTGTGTCGAATTGCCTGTGATGGAATTTCTTCTGCATGATTAAGTCGCCTACAGAACTCAGTGGGCGATTGTGCTTATCAGTTCAATACCAGGAGACAGCAATTACATTGCTTTAACTCCTGATACACCTCTATTGACCTTCACCCTGTACATTTGCCCCTGTGGAATAATTGCATTGCTAATGAAAGAGCTTCGAAAGGCGCTCGCAGAGACTGCAATGCACATCCACACCCCAGCGATCCCTATCATCTCACTGCGGGACCCCTGCATTAGTCTGTGATCTACTGAAGACATCGCATTGATTACGCCACTTTCAAAGACATGCAGCTGGAAGCATTAAAAAAAAAGTCAATTTTGTTTTGTTTTGAGGGTTTTTTAGGTGAAAGGAAATGTGTAACCTTCATCTGTTCATCTAGTTAGCATGCAAAAAAATGCAAATGATTGTCAATCAGCTTTAAAAGTTGATACACAATAGAGGTAGCAAACACAAGTCACAATGTAATGGAAGTTACATATTGAGATGTAAATCTGAGACAGGTCAGAAACCAATTATTAAAGAAAGATAAGCGAGGGACTTGGCAGTTCATTGACTGGAGGCAGATTTAAGACGACTGTAAGAAAGCTACAGGGTTAAGGCATACTGTATGATTAGAGACGATTATTATACATAAGTAGAAGTCTGGGACACTTGAATTATTATTAGCATTTAAGGAATTATTCGCTCAAACACATTGTTGAAAAAAAGGACGAATCGTGTACAGTAAGTTCAGTAAAATGAATTTAAAAATGATATTATGAAGTATATTTTGCAAATTTACAAAATAATTTGTTGGACAATTTTTGTTTTAACAGTTGTCATCAGTACTACAATTCATGTACAATTTAAAATGCAATGCCACTTTTCTCGAATGATGTCAGTTCCTCAGTATAATTAAATGTTTAATAAGAATTCAATCAATCATATGTAATAGTTTCCATTTGCAAGCAAGTACCTTTTTTATTGTATTTTGTCTGAAGTGCCTTGACATATCATCTGCTCATTGCATCTGTAACTGCTTTAATGCATCTACTTTGCCACCTCTGAGTATTACCTCTGCTGTATATTAGTGCAGCAGTATGAGCTTTTTATCGGAGTGACAGGTTATTTGTTTTTGCATTTCCATTGACAGCCTGCTAATTATAATACAGAAACAGAGGGCTGTTTCCCATAAGATTCTCCTCCAACGAATTATTCTGATTATGTCTATTTTTTTCCGACTTTCATTTTGAAATTAGCTTGCTTCTCTCAATCATCTTGACCCAGTTAAACAAAGTGTTAGAAATGCTAAACATCTTCACAAAGGTTCTAAGCACTGCAAACTAGGTCAACTCAGTTTGAGGTTCTAAATTGTGCCTTTTACATTGTTCCCAAACTCTATTCCCATCTTCCCTCCATCACCTTCCCCTCAGGATTTCATTTTGCTTTTGATTAGAGTTTAGAGGAGGGAAACTCTCTCTCTCTCTCTCGCTCTTTCCGCTCTGGATTGAACCTTAACCTCCATTAATCCTGAGTCCTGAGCAGTGATATATATATATGTTCAAGAAGGGGCAATAGCAATTTTTGCTCCGACCCACTGCTCCCAGTCAGGGCAGGGCAAGGGTGGTGCTAGAAACCAGAGAAGAATTTAACTAAAGGTTACTTGTGCCCGAAATGTCAGTCTGGATTAGTTTTACTTTCTTCTTTTCTCCCCCCTATTCTTGGAGCAGGTGAAGGGTGGACCGTTTTATCTTTTTTCCTTTCATGTCGCTGCGTGTTTGTAGAGACGTCCTGCAGCGTGGAGGGCACACGAGTAGATTTTGTTTATTTACATCAGTGTTTTTTTTCAAATGGCTGATTTAGTGCGCTCGATTATGTGTGTGTGCCTCTTCGCCCATCATTATTGCGTCTACGTGCGTTGCAGTGAGAAAGCGTATAAGTCTTGCTTAATGACCTCAGTTGCCTTGGCAACGGCATCCCATAGAGACAAATTTGACAGGGTATGTTAGGTAGAGGCAGGAAGACTGAGCGCGTGAGAGGGAAACTCATCAGACGTGTTGTTGTGGGGTGGGGGGGGGGTGTGTTAGGCAGGATTACAAAAGGCAAAGCGTCTGCTAAAAGGCTCATTTTGGAGCGATTCAACATGCATAGGATTTTTTGCTGCAGACAGAGCTCATTTAAACATCCTCATAAGACTAAAGCCTGGAAGCAATTAGCAGGGATGAGCGTCGCATGAAGATGGCACTGCCAAATGAATGCGATGGCGTTCACGGATAGCGATTCCATGTTCTGGGTTATTCCAGCAGAGCCGGCTAATGTGATCTGGTGTGAATGGTATTATTCATGCCTGCAGCGGCTTGTCCTGAGTCCAATGAAGCCTGTCAGGATGGGTCTGCTCTTCATTACCGTGTGCCCAGCCACAGAGCAGAAGCAAGAGCGAATGCCACTTACTCAGATACACAGAGCATGACACTGATGAAAGACTGGGTGGGAATATTTGTCTAAGAAACAGTGTCACTACGAGAAGCGTATTTTATTGGGGTTTTATCTTGCAGTGCCACTTAACCCTTGGCAGCTTGTTGCTTTTGTAAGGCAGTGACAGCATTACAATGATTAAATTCGGCAAGGAAAATGCCTGGTTTGCTTGTTTAAAATATGCTGCCATGATTGCCAGGGTGTTGCTATGCTGTTGCTAAGGTGCGCTTTAGCATGTTGCTGCTTGGTGGTTGGTTACTTAAAGAAACGACCACCAATAAGTCTCCATAATACTTTAATATCTATAAAAGGCTCCTTCAGTGTAACCCTAAGGTTTGTTTTTTTACCAGTTTCATTGTCGCCAGGCAGAAAATCATACATTTAATGGCTTACATACTGTTCAAAATTCAGGATTCATTATGATTTTTAAAATATTTCAATGCATGACAGTAAAAACATTGCTACAGAGGAATGCTGTATTAGATAAATGTATATTCTTATAAAGAATTCTGAAAAATGTTATGATAGTTCTCATGAAAACATTAAGCAGCACAACTATTTTTAACACTGATAATAATAAGAAATGTTTCTGGATGATCATGACTAGTAATGATGCTGAAAATTCAGCTTTGCATCACAGATCTTTTAAATTATATTAAAGCAGAAAATATTATTTTTAAATTGCAATAATGCATCACAATTTTACTGTTTTTGCAGCATTGGTGAGCATGAGGAATAAAAAAAAGTAGATGGTGGGGTGAGAAAATGATGGCAGAATTTTAATTTTTAGGTCTGAAAAGTAAGGATAGGAGGAACAAGTAAAGATCACCTGATGGTGATGTCACCCACAGCTTGTCATGACTCTCATGCCAGTATCATTTAGCATCACGTTCTAAAGCACATTATATATGCTTGACGGTTCCTTCGCAGTAAATCCAGGGGGCTTACAGTGTTGGTGCAGCTGATTTGGCAGGGGGTTTATAGTGTCTTCCAGCGCTCTCTGCTAATAAGTGTGCAGCATTTAAAACAGGCTCACACAGAGAGGACTCTCTGTCACTGCATAAGAAACTAGTTTAGGAGTAAAACCCTCTGTGAAGAGCCTCGGCAGTGAAGGATACGGCGGAGAGAAGAGCTGGAAATTGAAGTGAGATTGAAGAGATCAAGTGGGAGATCCTCTCGGTATTAGAAAAAGCTCGACCTATCCTGGCATGACATTGCGGTCTGGCGGAGAAAGCAAATTGCTCTCTGAACAAAACTTCAAAGTGGCAAACTCAAGCTGTGGAGAGGATTTTAGTCAAGTGGAGTTTAAATGTTATAGGTGAAGGAACTGAGAGGTGGCAATGCATTTGAAATCGGTTGCATTTTTGCTTGAAATTAGGAGACACATTACTGTTATTTAGTGCCGTAGTATGAATATGAAGCAGGTTTGTTTTAGTTAACTAAAAAACACTATTTAAAATGAAGTAAGCTTTGATGTAAATTAACTATATATATATATATATAAAAAGCTTGCTATTTGCCAAGACATCGTTTCTCATTTAGACTTATGTTAACTTGATGTACTAAAATACCTAAATCTAGAAGTAAACAATAGAAACAACATAGGCAAATTAAAAACAAATAAAAATAACAAACACATAAAATTAAAATAAAAAATATATATATATAAAGTAAAAGAAAAAATCTAAATATTAATTAAAAGATATATGATGCTAAAATATCACTGTTTAGTTGCTACTTGGAAAATGTTTACATGCATATTATTTATTTATTCATTTTAAAATCATGCGTTTTGCATTATTTTATTAAATAGTTTGATATTTCTAATTTTCTATGCGTTTTTGTCATATATATATATATATATATATATATATATATATAAAAAAGGAGACACTTTGCATATTGCATATTCATGAGCATGAGTAAAAGGCTGTAATGGTTTGCTTACACAGGTCTCATAGATACTCACTGATTTGGACCCTTAGATATTTTAATTCAAGGTGACATTACAGTCCAACCACATTTCCATTGTCAGCTTCATGCCATGTGTTCTGAGGCATGCCACGCTTTTTTATTTTGCATAGTCAAAGCATCTGTGCTCTGATACACATGAATTCAATAAACCTTGATTTTTGCCATTCCTTTCCCATCTCTGCACTCAGCATCACAGCCACAGATATTTTACACACCTGATGGTTTTATTATTAGCAGATCTGCTCTTCTCTCATCCTGCTCTACTTTCCAGCAGTATAAATATCCCCTAGCTATCAATCATAGTCACATGACCTTGCATGTGTTGGGAAAAATTACAGATTGGAAACCAAACTTTCCCGCTTTGCCAGTGCTTTTTTTCTCTCTCAGCCTGTTTGAAAGTCTCACTGCCATGTCAATTAAAGGATGCTGAGTAGGAAGTCTTTGTGCTGTTTTGGGGATTGTGGTTTTCAACACAGGATTAATTCATTAAATTGTCTGCCTAAAGCACCACCTTAACTCAAAGGCCCCTTGACGCATCTTAAACCTGTTCTGTTACGATAAACAGTTTCCAGTTTGCTGGCGGATCTACAATCCCCGTAAGGTTAACATGCATAAACCCTGGTGTCTTATGAGACAGCAAAACGTGAGAGGTTTTTTATTACTAGTGGGGCAAAGCAAAACTTTTACGTTCGGTTTTAAGAAGAAAAGGTCCTTGAGGTAAGTGTAGTCATTTTAGGAACACTCCACTTTCAAGAAATGATCATCTTAAACAAGAATAATATTTAGGCCATTCAAAAAGGGATCCTCAAATCTGGCCTGCAGAGTTTTGCTCTGACCCTAATCAAACATGCCTGAGCCTTCAAATCAGTGTCTTCGGGATCATTCGAAAATCACAGGGGGTGAGTTTTAACAGGGTTGGAGCTAAACTCTGCAGTGCATTGGAAATCCAGGGTAAGATTTGAGGAACCCTGTGTCTTTACAAAGGGAGGACCGACTCACTAGTTTAAATGCATAATATATGTAATATAACAAGTTATACATGATCTAAGAACTGCTACTAGTTAATACCGTTCAAATGTTTGGGGTTGTAGTCAAAAAAAGATATCTTTTACTCACAAGGTCGTATTTATTGGAGAAAAATATAATGGAAACTCATATATTGTGAAATATTTTTGCATGACTGTTTTCTAATTTAGTATGTTTTAAAATGTAATTTAAAAGTCTTCAGTGTTACGTGATCCTTCAGAAATCATTCTAATATTCTGATTTGGTGCTCAAGAAACATATGCTATTATTATTTCTGAAATCATGATTTTATTTATTTATTATTTTTGAGATTGATTATTTGATAAATAAAAAGTAAAAAAAAAAAAAAAAAGTATTTGTATTTGAAATAGAAATGTTATAAATGCCTACCATTGATTATTATAATGCATCACTGCTAAAAAAAAAAAAAAAAAAGGTATTAAAAAACGTCTTGACCCTAAGCTTTTGAATAGATGCAAATGTCACATTGCAAGTGAAATATTCATATTTATGTTTCACTGTTAATTTGGTTCACTTTGTGAAACTTTTACCTCCTAGATTAATCCTCATTAAGCATTAAATAAATTAATTAAAATTAAATAAATTAAGAAAAAAAAAACAATTTATATGAACTTGTTAGCATTCTCACCTGAAACATGATCCTGTACTGTTCCTCCGGCCTGTTGACCACACACATGTTGCATCCCATGGTGGTTTGTGGTTTCCTGAGGGAGTGCGATTCCTCGATGCTCTTCGCTTCCTGATTCTCCGACGTAGGTGTCGATCCCTGTAGTCTAATTACAGTAATCCCTCCCTGAGATCAGAGGTTAAGACTCTGCACTCCATGAAAGGGCTTTGATGTTCTTTTCTTTGTCTGCTTCTCCTCATTCAGGCCCGGCTGCTGTTTTAATTGAGGTCCAACCCGGGAAACGGGATCAGAGACGCTGCAGCATCCAGCCGTGAGAAAGTCAAGGTTTGATCGCTGATGAATGGAGCCTCTGATGTCTGTGTGCTGTTAGTCAGCTTTGAATTTTCTACACACTCAGTGAAGTTAGTTTAATGGTTTTGGCTTTAAAACTTCACGTATGATCATGCGAATCAGATATGCTATTAGTCGGATGATGTTAAAACAACACTTGAAAACAAGCAGCCAGCAGCACGGTCTGACGGGATTCAATTTACAGATCCCACCGTGTCTGAACAATATCATCAAAGAGATGATCTGCCTAACGTGAACTCCCTGCTGCCTCTGCCAAAGTCGTAGACTAAGACATGAATTATTAAATAAAAGATGCAATAAACAAATGTTTACTTTCTGCCGCTCCGTATACCCCTGAGAGATGCTTTCCTTCACTCTCCGGTTCTATTATTAGAGAGCTTGTTTCCTTCATTTACATATAACAACGCACTCTAGGCGCAGACATGCACGTCATGCTATTTGAAGTGCTTTAAAACATGTTGCTTGAGTCTGTAACTACTGTCTACTGCGATTGTAGACTTGAGCATTTCCATTCCCTCGTTAATTATGATGACAATCATGCGGATGTTCATTAGCCATTATTATAACTGCAAGTCTGGTGCTATGCCCAATTTCATATTCCCTCTCCACAGCATGCTGTATTTGACACCTGCATGTAGTACTTATCTACATAAGCGCTCTATAACTGTGTCATCATCTTTTCGATGTCCTCTATAAAGTGAGGCTGTAATCCCACCTCTCATTTGCACTCACTTTGCAGATAAGAGCCTGTCGTTCACCGATCACATCAAACCAGCCCTCTTCCTTTCTTCCTGGGTCTCCAGCTGCGTGTTCATGGCAGAAAATGAATGAGAGAGTGCACCTGTCAGATCGTGTCTCTCTCGCGCTACCGAAGGGAGCTCAGCTCTTTCTCCCAACAGTATGTCAGTCTGCAAGGACTGTTCTCTCCATCGCCTGACGGAAGGATGATTAAAAAGGGGTGAAGGGGAAGTATCTGATCTTCAGCAAGGAATGAACTGAACACTGCCCTACATCTGCCCAGCTTCCGAGAGAAATTCAGATTCAACAGAGCCTCGGGATATAAAAGAAAGCTTTAAAGTGCGTATTAGTCCACTGCTAATGATGTTCCCTTATGTTTCTGCTCCTCGCGGCTGGAGATTTGGGATGTAATCCAGCTTGCTTGAGCGTTTGAAGATGAATGAAGTGGAGCTGTGCGTTTCCAAAGAGAAAAACAAAGTCATTCAGTCTGATGGTGGGATGGTGAATCTAAAAAATCCGTTCGAGAACGTCTCAAGGCTCTCCTGGAGCGACGCCAGCCCAGCGCACGTACATGGGTGTCTGCAGAGAGAGGAAAAGCGGCTGGGTTGGAGGAAACGTGGGGATCGGCACCACTGCACAAGCTGGAGCCCATTACAGCTTTACAGCAGGCCCCTCCTCTCCCGGCAATACCAGCCAATATTCACCAGCCAGCTCTCATCTCTCTCTCTCTCTCTCTCTCTCTCTCTCTCTCTCTCTCTCTCTCGCTCTTGCTCTCGCTTGCTCGCTCAGCCTCTCTTTTGTACTTATAGGTGATAGCTTCACCCTCCCACCTTCCTTTCCTGCTTCCCTCATATCTTATTTCCCAGCCCCTCTTCGCTGTCTCTCTCTTTCTCTCTGTCACCTGTATTGGAAGCAGCTCTGCACTCGGGGTCTTTGTTGCCTCTTGTGAAAGAGGCTGAAGATGTTGTCAGCACACAAACAGAATTTATGACCACATAGACCAAGGAGCTTCGAGAAGCATGACTCTCTGTTGTGGCCATTCTTTTCACCTTAACGCTTGCAACCATACTGCAATAGGAATAGGTGTGCTCTAAAATCACAAGAGTCACAATATAGTGCATTGCTGAGTGCTTGTATAATAAAAAGCAGTGTTACTCGTTATAAAAACACATAAAAATTTCAATTCAAATACTATATATATATATATATATATATATATATATTAGTAAAATAAATGTTTTGAGTTGCTCTCATAAATTGTTCCTTATTAAAAAAACTTAACTTGACCCCAAAGATCTGGTTAATTACTGATCTATCTCAAATCTCACTTTTCTGTCAAAAATACTAGAAAATGTAGTATCCTCACAATTTTATTCCTTCTTATGGTATCTGTAAGGATTTCCAGTCAGGATTTAGACAGTATCATAGTACTGAGACTGCTCTAATTAGAGTTACTAATGACTTGCTTCTATCATCTGATCATGGTTGTATCTCATTAATAGTGCTATTGGATCTCAGTGCTGCGTTCGACATGTTGACCACAACATTCTCAAGGCTCAGTACTAGGGCCGTTACTTTTTACGCTTAGATGTTACCCTTGGGAGATATTATCAGGAGACATGGTGTTAGCTTTCACTGTCATGCTGTTGATACTCAGCTTTATATTTCTTCTCAGTCAAGTGAAACACACCAAATTGAGAAACTAACGGAATGCATACCTAATATAAAAACTTGGATGACAAGTAACTTCTTACTATTGAATTCTGACAAAACAGAGGTGTTAATTATCGAACCTAAAACCCCCACATGTAATAATCTAGATCACTGTCTAACAGTTGATGGCAGCTCTGATAATTCTTCTTTATCAGTTAGGAACATAGGTGTGCTGTTTGATAGCAATCTTTCATTTGAAAGCCATGTTTCTAGCATCTGTAAAACTGTTTTTCGATCTCAAGAACATTTCTAAAATGCGTCCTATGCTTTCAACCTCAAATGCAGAAATGTTAATTCATGTGTTTATGACCTCGAGGCTAGATTATTGTAATGCTTTATTGAGTGGTTGTTCTGCACGCTTGATAAATAGACTACAGTTGGTTCAAAATACAGCATCTAGAGTCCTTTACTAGAACCAGGAAGTATGAGCATATTAGCCCCGTTCTGTCAACACTGCACTGGCTCCCTATCAAACACCGTAAAGATTTTAAAATCTTGTTAATTACTTATAAAGCCCTGAATGGGCTTAACTCCTCAGTACTTGAGCGAGCTCTTATCACATTTGGCCATTTGATAATACCTAGAACATCTAAATCTACTGAAGATCTTTTTCCTATTTTGCATCCAAATGCTGGAACAATATACCTAATACTGTTCGGGAGGCAGGCACACTCTGTCAGTTTAAATCTAGATTAAAGACACATCTCTTTACTCTGGCTTACACTTAACACACTAATACACATTTATTAATCAAATCCGTTAAAGGATTGTTAGGCTGCATTAATTAGATCAGCCGGAACCAGTAACTGTCCCCTTAACACACAATGTACTCATTACATCGTAAAAAAAATGGAAATTGAAAAAAAGTTAAAATTGAACTGGAAATTAGGTGCTGGGCGTCCGGCCAGAGGAGAACTGGCCCCAACGAAGCCTGGTTTCTCCCAAGGTTTTTTTTTTCTTCATTCTCTCATGGATGGGGTTGTCGCCTCTGGCTTGTTTAGTTGGGGGCGCCTAATTTCTAGTGATTATAAATAGTTTCATCACATCATTATACATTACCATTACTCTATTCTCCTGTTTGATAATGTTCAGTGCTTTGCTACAATCTGTATTGTTAAAAGCGCTATATAAATGAAAGTGAAGTGAATGCTAAAAGAAAAGGTTTTGACTTAAAGAAATGAATAGTACTTTTTGGAAAACTACTTTTGTGTACAGTATAGCATGAAAACAAATAATAGCTAAATTTAAAAATACAGTTTCATTCTAGATGCTGGAGCAGGTAGCGTCGTAGGTGCATAATACATTGAGCTAATGTCTAAATCTAATAATAACTGAATATTGTTTAACCACTGTTACTGGATGCTTTTGATTGCATTTATTGTGGGATTTGTGCATTCTGTTTTATTATTTTATTTTCTGATTTGCTTTTATTCCACTAGAAGATATAGTTCTTGTAAACAAAAACAGTTTTTTCTCCCTCCCCTAGAAGATATAGTCCTTGATATATAGGTATAGGTAAACAGGTGTTTGGCATCATAGATATTACTATAGTGTTTATTTTTTCACATTTTGAGCACAAAAATGGTAAATCAGTCTGTATGACTGGAACTATTTGTTTTATAATTTTCAGGAAGCAATGACAAAGCAATATTTAACAAGCGCAGTGTAAAATGATGTACCTACTAGAGCCTAATGCTACTAAGGGGAATCATTATTGACCTGTAGCTTGTCTGTGCACCAGCGGTGAGTTCTGGGTAAGCCATGAAGTGTTAGTTATTAGGTGTGATGAGGTCCCTGTGCGTGTTGCTGATAACCCCTTATCTCATGCTGTCCCTCTGACTCCTCACTGCACCATGGATAGTCATGCAAAACCAGAGCTGCCTTTTAAAAGTATATTTGATTTAGTGAGGTAACGATTTAGAGAACAGGGCTTACCACACCAATCAATATAAACCAGCCTACAAAACCCTGCTGTGATGTTTTCTCTGCCTTTAATATGTCATTCATGTCTCTCTTTCTTTTTTCTATTTATAACACAGGTTCTGGTTCATAATGATTAGATTTTGGATAGCATATTGCATTTCTCTGTGTGTGTTTATGTGTGTGTGTACCATTTAGACATTAATTGAATATGCCTTAAACTGAATTTAATTAGGAAACAGAATACAGAACTATAAATCAAATTTGAATTTAAGGAAATAGAATAGAATTTAAATAAGTTCATACAACTGCTTTAAGTGTAGTTTTCAGTAATACATTTTGTTTATATATTAAGAATCTGAATATTGTATATTTACAATTACAAGAATTGTCACTGTCCTTTTTCTCTTAGACTACGCTTCTGTGTCTTGAAGGCAACCTGGCAGCTGTGATTATGCTTGCTGACACAGGATAGACCTGTCCAGTGCATCTTCAGGAACCAGACAAGTAGGTTTTATATTAATACACTCCACTGGCCTGTGAGACACTACAAAATAGCATGCTGTTGACTGACATTTATCAGGAAACATGAAAACCCATCTCACACTGAGATCCTCCTTACACATGCTTACACATGCTCCACATGCTTAGCTCAGTATTGTCAGATATGCTATAAAATCAAACCATATATAATTAGATCAAATTAATACAATACAGAATCTCACTAAAGGATTTTTAACGGTTATTATGGCTAATTGCATAATAATTGCTATTAAAGTTAATAGTATAACAATTCAATTTTAGAACACAAAGCATAAAAGATAGCAAGACAAAGAGGACAGAAAAAAACAGATGGGGAAGATAAGAGACAGGCTGACTGAGGTTAGTCTACAGTGATTACAAATTCAATATGTAATATATTTTCAATTTTCATCCAATAACGTATGATTTTGTTGTGAACAGCCGAGTATAAAAGGAAGACGGGAGGAAGGGAGGTGCATTCATGAGAAATCTGGCCATTGTGTATGCATTCTGTATCCCGATGCCAGCCGCAATGATGGCTCTGTGACTTCCTATGAGTTCTTTCTGCACCTTGAATAACATGTAATGGGCTGATATCACGACATTAGCATGCATTATACTAAGAGAGAGAGAGAGTGACTGGAGGGAATGAAAGTGCAACATGAATTTTAACAATATACTCATTACTCATTTATACCTCTGGAAGGAGAGATAGAGAGGCAGATTTCATATATGTTACTGATGCTTTCTCATTCTCTCTGCCTTTCTAACTTTTCTGTTTGTTTGTTGCCCTCACTGTGACCTTCTGGTGTTTTTGTGGTCGCCTTCACTGTCTATGAAACCCTTATAGCATTTCGATCTCCACATCATGAATAAAACAGTCAGAATTCTCTGGAGAAGAGCTGGCTTTAAACTGTTGAAAAAAGATGATGTGCCAACATGTTGCTTTTGAATTCAATTGCTCGTGTGCTCTGATATCCAGCTGGTTCCTAAGAGCCTTGTTAGGGAGATCGGTTCCCCGTTTTACATCTCTCGCAATTAAACCTAAGCCATTTGGAAATCATGCGTCTCGCAAGCCTGAAAGCCTCAAATAAAAGGAAGCACAGAGGTAGAAAGAGAGAGGTTGACAGAGAGATGTGTGTGTACCGCAGAGACCCTCCATAAATGACATGTTACAGGACTTCAGAAAGTGAGGGATTTGACAAGCAATTATAGAAGCCAAACAAGCTCAGTGCTTTCAGGAGAGCAACAGAGGGATAATACAGAGATGGTACAGGAGCAGTTATTGAAGTCTGAGAGACAATGATAACAGGTCAGCGTTGGTGGGATCTGCAGCGGAAGAGGAGAAATTACATACTTCAGGAGTGCAGCGTTATGGATTACTGCCTCAAGGATGGGAAGGCATCTGTTTCTGTCTCTATAATTAAAGGCATAGTTCAAGCATAAATGAAAAATCTGCCAATGTCTGCCCACTGTCATGTTCAAAACCCGTATGATTTTATTTCTGGACTTCGCTGATTTTTCAGACATTGTACTTTAAAAAAAAGTGACCAATACTTTAACTGTCACTTTTAATACCCGATTCATTAATTTTCTTTTATAAAAAAATCCAACTGACATCAGAACCTTACGAAGGTTAAGGTCCACAACTCAACATCCTTCATGAAAAGTTGTAATAAAATACACAGTTGTCACACATGAATCCACAGGGACCCTGCAAACCCATTGGAGGTGTTGTTGAGAAAATTCATTAACTCATTCAAATCTCATGTAAATTCATTATGCTTCCAGCAATGAGAAAATATGGAGTCCTGTTGTGAAGAAAATTCCACAGCAATCTTAATGAAAACTCAGCCTTTCTCCGTCTCAGAGGGGGAGGAGATTCTCCAGAAAATAGCCTGAAGATAAATCTCACGCAAGCACACTCCAGTTAACATGCAAGAGTTGATCAATTTAAGTTGCAATAAATTTAGCCAGCAAAGCAAAAAAGTCAAATAGATTGGATTTCACATTCAGTTCGTAGTTACACGGCTTAACTGAATTTATAATTAGAAGGCCCACAGCTCAAAATCATTCTAAAAACTGAAAGTTGGCATTGGAATTAAATGGTATTGAGATAAATATGCTGCCAATTCATCTGAATTTTTCACCGCATGTGTTAATATTCTTACTATTTCTCTATAAGAGACGCAGGGGCAGACATAACTCAAGCCTGTGGCAGAACTCCTCTGAAGATTTATATCCGAGGGAGAGGTCAGTCGATGAAGAGGAAAAGATGTTTAACGTGTCACGGGGAACGTGCAACGAAGACATCACAGTTTATTATTCTATATGAAGATTCATTCAACATCCAGATACAATCTTAAACCGTGACGTTTGCAGATATTGACCAGACTTCATCAGCGATCACATCGCTTTATATAAAATATCTGTTCCTCACATCGCTTTTTTCGGGGGGGATGGGTTACATGTAAGGAGCCTGGAGGTATGTGAAATGGACAAGATGGAGAATGCACTGGGGGAGGATGGAGGAGAATGGGGGAGGAGGAATGTGCTGAACCAAATGTGTAATTGGGGTTTGTGGCTCAATCTAATATTCTTTAGGGACAGATTGATCCTTAAAGTGTTTCATCTCCCTGTGGATAATGCTTTGTCCCTTTATACATAATTATCAGGTGACTTTGCAATTAAAATGTTGCAGGATTCATATGAATATTTGCAGATTTCACCTGTATTGGGTTCTTTTCTGCAGGATTGTATTTTATCGAGCAAAGTTGGTTCACTTGTGTGCTACATCTCAAATCAACAGAGACCTTTTGACCCAGACAGATATGATCAATTCCAGCTCTCCTCTATTATTGAGCCAAACTGCTCGTAAATAAGGGCACCTCTCGTCTCTCTGGAGAGCAGAGAGGCAATAAGCAGAACTCTGTCGGCCCCCCCAGGGCTTTAAGCCACGTCCTCCCTCCAAGGGCGGCACAGCGCAGTTCATTTAATTACCCAGCATGCCCAATACATTCCCATCTTGCATCTGTATGAGACAAACCCGTCCCACAGGCTGGCAAACACGTTGGTTTGTAATTAATTTTTCACTCTGCTCAGCTGATGTGTGTCATTCACATCACGTGAAGGCTCTCGCATGCGTTCCAGATTGCCGAGGTTCAGGATGGAGCTGCGATTCAGGGCCAAATTCATCAAGGCCTGTACCTGTCTAATATGGGTCATAGTGGGGGAAGGGTATGTGGGTTTAGCTGCTGCAAACGAACCTTAGCTCAAGTCCCCAGATGTATATATCATCAGAACTGAAAGAGTCGGTCTAGGAAAACTGAAATTAAAGACGCAGATTAAAGAAATGGTGTGGCCAAAAAAATGTATTTGCTTGAAATTGAGTCACCCTCGGGCCATTCAAGATGTAGTAGAGTTTGTTTATTCATTAGAAGAGATTTGAAGAAATTTAGCATTATGTCACTTGCTCACCTATGGTCCTTTAGGCTATGGATGTGAATGGGTGCCGTCAAAATTTGAGCTCAGCTGATGAAAACATCACTATAATCCACTGCAGTCCATCAGTTAACATTTTGTAAAATGAAAAGCTACGTATTTGTAATAAATTTAACAAGATCATTTTAAACTCACACTGTTGCTTCTGAATAATGTAAATTACCTTAAAATATCATTAGCAATATTATTATGACGTTTTTTCTAATACCACTTTAGATTCTATGTTGCTTTCTCTGGTAAAAATCGTCTTGTCTGTATCAGCAGAGAAATAGCCTATGCATAGATCAAAATCTAATAATTAAAAAAAATAAACATTCTGTCTTGTTTCATAAATATCTTAAATGACTCTTGTTGTTTGATTTTGACAGTAGAGTATAACAGTAGCTTTATTTTCAGATAATTGTCGGCCTGGTTTTTGAGTGACCTTGCCTATTAATGTAAGCTTGTAGGACAGGATTTACACAGACAAAATGATTAAAGAACGTCCTGCATATTTCAGCAGAGATATATTTTAATTGGATTTTCTACACAAAATAATAAGTGCATAGATTTCAAACTGGCACAAGATAAAATTCCACAATATTATTATCACAATTAACAAAACACCAACCAATTAGCCTACATACCATAAAGAAAATAAATTACCAAGCAATAAAATAAAATTACAACAAAGTAAGTAAAAAATACAAGTGTAAATGTAAGTAAAAAATTTTTTTTCCAGATTTAAGGAACAATTCACCCCAAAATTAAAATTCTGTCATCATTTAGCCCTCATAGAAGTAAATGGCCACCCAAAACAGCCTGGTTACAACCCTTTTCGGTGAGCATGATGTTCCTGGATCAACATTCAAATCAACCAGAGATAATTCATCTGGAAGTATCTGTTTTAGGCTTATGATCAGGGCTAGGTGCTTCTACACCCTTGTTAAACAGCTGTCATTTCCCACTGATTTTAGGCATATATTTTTGCTAGGGGTAGGGATTGGGATAAGTCTATATTTTTGGGCAGTAATGTTGATCCAGGATCATGTCTTACTTGGCAAAATCCCGGTGGGTGAGCGTGATTTCACCAAGTACAAGATGTTCCTGGATCAACATTCTAATCAACCAATCAGAATTGAGGAACATCTTTTCTAGAAAAATCTGTTTTAGGCTTATAATCATAGCTTCTATGCCCTTGTTAACCTGCTATCATTTCCCACTGATTTTAGCCATACATTTTGGGTAGGGGTAGGTATAAAGGTAAGGATTGGGATACGTTTATTTTTTGGACAGTAATATTGATCCAGGACCAACAAAATATGTTGATCCAGGATCATGTCTTATTTGGCAAAATCACGGCCACCGTGTAAAAGATGAAATAAATTTTTTGGGTGAACTATTCCTTTAAAATAATCAGACGTCTGGTTGATAACGTTGTAAAGGCCAAAGTGTGACATCCAGCGCACAGCAGCTGTAACTACACTCTCTCTGCTGGAGGGGATAATTTGCGAAATTGCTTCATCATTTTGTGCCTTTTTGTGTCATCATTAGAAATGTAATTATCTTGACTTGGTTTGACTACTCTTTCTGATTATTTGTTTGTTGGCAGGATAATAAATTATAGGACGTTGGTCATAAGCCTTTGTGGGGAGATTTTTTTTGTGGTGATTGAAATGCACATTACCATCTTCTCATTGTTTCTGTGCATTCTGCCGTGATCATCATGTGAAATCCCTCGGATATATACTAATATGACTTCAACTTGCCTGTTGTTTGATCCCTAAGTTACGTGACTTGCATTTAACCACCCAACCTCATTCTATGACGTTACTTTTAACTGACAGTGCAGCCAATGGCATTTACAATAACGAAAGGTTTCCAGTGAATGAGAGACTAAATTTAGACTGAGCTTGTCCAGTGTCATATGAACAATTACCATGGAAACAAGTGTCACGGTGAGAGTCACAGCACAACCCTAAATCAACCATAGCAGGAGACGACAACATACGAACCACGAAAATTTGAATTGTGTGTAATTAATTTATCAAAGCTATTGCTGGATGAAAAGATTCAAAATAATTACACGCTGCGTGACTCAACAAGCATATTAATTTAGTGCCTGCAGTGTATTTTTTTTTAACTTAACATTAATTTGGCCATATCTCTCGCCTTTCTTTTTTTTTTTTTTTTTAGAAAATACCAAAAACTATTTTGGTTATACTAATAGTAAATGTAGTAATAAATATGGTATTACACATACACACACTTTATTTTCTTTTCTTTTTTAGAAACAGCTGTTGCTATGGTTACCTCTGGCGAACGTTTGCGCGTCTACCTTTATCGCTTACGTGATACGTAAAATACCTGTTCAAACTAACTTAAAAAAATAAACTATACTGAAATTGGCCTATTTATGTGTGAACAGTAGGTGTAGCCTACATCCACCTTTTTGCTTTACCTTTTTAGATGAGGGCATTTTTGAAAATCAATTTTCACTACAAAAAATAAATCATAACAAAAAAAACACGCGCTGAGCTTTTGTGATTGCAGCAGTATATATAATAAGCTATGTTACTTAGGCTATTAACCTACTACTATGTTGACTGTGCAGGACTACAAAAAAAATATATATATATATGTCAATACAGACTAAAACGACAAAGATGTAGTACAAAGTATGTTTATATTGTAATTATATATAATAAATAAATAAAAAACTTAACCCTACTCTTTCTTTCCCTTTCTAGCCTGCACTTATTTGAAGATTGCCTGTTTTACGGTATTATGAGCACTTCCTAAGTTGTTTTTGTCTCTAATTGCTTGTTGCTTTTTCCCCACCTGTAAGTCGTTTTGGATAAAAACGTCTGCTAAATGAATACATGTAAATGTAAATTAGTTTAAATGATATTAATTAAAAAATGTAAAGTATATAAATAATTTTGATGTAGGTGTTTGAAACCAATATAGAACCACTGTGAAATGAGGACTACAATTGGCCTATATTCAGACTAGACTCCCCGATATTTATTACATAAACTGACTTTATCCGTCCAGTAAGCAAAAACAACGAGCAATCCAATTCCCCTGGAAAATAATGAAATCTGAGTCATTTCATATCTAGGATGCAGAGGAAAACAGGGTGGAAAAAAAGATAAGAGAGGAAGCGCAGTTGGAATCAAGAACTGCAAATGACTTTTGAATAGGTATGATCATAAATAAATAAAATGAAAACAAAAAAGTCGCTGGATGTCTTATCAGTGCATTTCCATTATAAATCACAGTGCTCCAGCACCTCCACCGGCTCTGCGGAGGAAGTGAACGCTGAACGCAGCACGCGGAGTCAAGTTTGGTTGAACTCCGGGATGTTCATTTACAAGACAGCGGTTGCGTTTCTCCGCTGATGAGTCTCACAGATGTTTGTGGTCGTGTTAAAAGAATGGAAAGGACACCTGGATGATCTGGACGAAATATTTAACTGAAAAAAAGCCTCAACCTACTTCCGGTTGTGTGGTTGTAGCGCAGGATTGTGTGCTCCTGGAAATCGGTAAGAATCGCCTGGAAGTGCAGCGGACAGCTTTTCCTTCGTTATCTAGCAATCTAGTTGGGGTTCATATCATGCAAAAGCTCTTTGAACTCCGTATCAAGTGCACGAATATGAATATTAGTTTGTTGTACGATGCACACGCTTACATATCTGTACAAGAGGCAGAAAAGGCAACAAAACAGCAGTCGTATAATATACGTTACCGTAAAACGTTTTGCTAAAACGATTTGCTCTTAAATCAGATAGTAATGTAATGGAGACAAAGCTCGTCTCATGCTTATCTCATACAGCAGCATTATATAACCTCTGTTTAGGAATGAAGATCCAGCAGAATAACGTCCCAGAATGCTCTATCCCAGATAACATATAGACTGAACAATAAGGTTTTGGAAGAAGATTCTCCCCTGTCTGCCTACTAGTTGGGCCAGTAGTTCAATTGTGAAGATACCAAGGTTACTTTTTCACAGAAACAGCAAATCACAAAAAATGACTATAGCTGGCTTTTGCAACTGGGCTCATAAATATTTACGTTCCCTTACAATACACTAAAATCAAATAATAATAATATCATATTAAATATATACAATATTCAATAATTAGTACAAAATAGTACTAAAAAACATTTTTTACTGTTCCCACTACAAATGCATTCATGTAAACAGAACTCTTATGCAAACAGAGGCTTCATATTATTTGATCAAACAACCATAACATTGTGAAATTTTATTCCAATTTAACATAGCTGTTGTCTATTTTATTAATTTATTCAAATGATAATAATGTGCACCGTATAGAAAATAGATACAATTGTCAGTGTATTTAAATCAACACATTTGCAAGAAAAATCACAGAATCACCAAACATATGTATTTTTTGCACAGCGTAAAAAACAAACAAATATAAGATTTTGTGATAATGCAGCACTGGCAGATTAGCTTCAGTGACATTTCCATCACCTGGCCAGAACCAGCTGTGCTTATTGTTGAGCCCTGTGATAAACCTATCCAATAATCATACAATAAGATAATACTTTGTTTTCCTTCTCCAGATCCTATCCGTGTGTAACAGCATTTCAGGGACATTCTGATGGATTCCTTCGGCCGCGTGGAGTTCCTGCAGGCTCTAGCAGAGGGCTGTGTGCTACCCACCGCCCAGCAGGGTTTAGAGCAGGTCTGGCAGCTGCTGCTCATCTGCCTGCTGTGTCGGGTCATCTGTAGACTAGGTGAGTCCATCATGCACCAGCTCTCAAACACCTGTTTAACTGACACAGTCTTCCCCCAAAGGATGGGAACATGGCCCAGTTGGTTCCTTTACGGCTAACATCAATGCATTTTGTCATCTGCTTCAAATGTATTGTAGCGAAAATCTTCACACTTGATCTTGTTATATCCAACTCATGTTTCTGAATGGGTCCATCTGTTGAGTCAGGCTAATGCTGTCTCTCTTTCTGACAGGTGTCTCATGTCATGTGAAGCATCTGAGCTCGCTGGCGGGCGGCCTGTATGCATTGTATGTGTTTTTTGAGCTGCACATGATGTGGGTGATTATCCTGTGCCTCCTTTGCTACCTCGTCCTGCTTCTCAGCATAAACTCCAGCAGCCGAGGAGTCTTCCTTTCCGTCGTCATCCTTATTTACATGCTGATGGGGTCTGTCGTCCACTTCCACATGACTGCATTTTATTCATAGGGCCTAAATGAACATAGAAAACTGGTTGAAATTGGAAAAACTCATTAGGATGCACAATCACAAGCACACATATTTTTATTGCAGGGAGCTACACATGATAGACGCAGAGACCTGGCATAAGATGAGAGGTGTGTCTTAACTGAATAATTACTCATTTTAATATTTTAGTGATTTTGTTTTTATATGTTTTATTTAATGTCAGATGATGTTCATTAATTGACACTCATTATGACGAATGACATTCACGTGTGCCATACGGACCATTTCACTTGTGTCCAGGCTCTCAGATGGTGGTAGCCATGAAGGCCATCTCTCTGGCTTTTGACCTTGATCGAGGCACTGTGTCCTCTTTTCCCTCTCCGCTGGAGTTCATGGGATACCTCTGCTTTGCGGGGACTGTTATCTTTGGGCCATGGATCAGTTTTGCCCGCTATACAGATGCAATTAATGGATGCAAAATGGTAAATATAGTGTTTATTTTTGCATTTAATAATCTTTATATGGTATTTATTTTTTCAATGTAATTTTACTATACTGTGTTATTTACACTAGCATTTAAAAGTTTGGGGTCAGTATTATATATATATATATATAATATATATAGTTTTATTAATGCTGACATTAATAATCAGGAATTCATTACATTGTTCAAAGATGATAGTAAATATATATTTACTAATAATATAATATATTTCTAATATATATATTATTATTATTTTCTTTTTTAATTCATTAGGAAATTATCACATTGTCAGCAAAAATAACAGGCAACACATCTGTTCTCAACATTATTAATAATAAGAAATGTTTCTTGAGCACCATATCAGCAAATTAGAATAATTTCAAAAGAAGCATGACACTGAAGACTTAAGTAATGCTTAAAAATGTAGCTAAAATAAAAATGACAATATTTTAAAATATATTAAAATAAAAAACTGTTACTTTAAATTATATATTAATAATTCTAATCATATTTTTAATGTTGTTATAGTGTTTTTATTTTTCCAAATAAATGCAGTCTATGTGAGACTTCTTTAAAACAGCTTGCTTACACCAAACTTTAAGATAGTATATATGTGATGTGCTTTGAAAACACTGTTTGTGCTGCTAAATTGTGGTTACTTACCCTCTGTGTCCACAAATAGTCAACTCAAGCCAGTGTAGCACTTGCATATAGCACTTTTCCCAATCCTTATTGTTTTTAAAGCAGTCTTCAGAAAGAGTCTTTATAAGCATATGCAGATATTGACATTTAAAATAAATTGAACAGGGTTTTTTCATGCTAAATTTTAAATGGGAAAAATAATTGTGTTCTTTGAAGGGAAGATAATCTTGATTTGTTCTGAGGATGTTTTTTCATCAGCAGAAAGCTTGCTACACAGTAACTATCCTCCTATCTCCTGCAGAGCGTTGGCTGGTTTGGAAAGATTGCTCTGAGCTTTCTGAGGAGTCAGATGTGCCTGGTTATTTCCAACTGCATTGCTCCTTATCTCTTTCCATACTTCATTCCCATCTACGGGGACGGACTTCCTCGTAGGTGAGCTGCTCTTCCCTCCTTTGAGATTCCATATCCAGAGGAAATTAAATGGCTAGCTTGAATGTTTATTTCATTTTGTGTTTAATATTGACCTTTTGTCCTCAGGTGGCTTCACGCTTATGAAAATGCGGTGTCGTTCCACTTCAGCAATTATTTTGTCAGCTACTTGAGTGAAACAACCACTGTGATGGCTGGAGCTGGATTCTCTGAACACAAAGACCACATCAAATGGTGCATACTCATGTGTTTTCTCTCTTTTTCTCTTTTGTTGTTAAATAACGGCATTGTTGAGACCTACTGTGACGTATTTTCTCATTCAAAGGGATATTACAGTAGCTAAACCTTTGAATGTGGAATTGCCGAGGTCTATGGTGGAAGTTGTTACCTCTTGGAATCTGCCCATGTCCAAATGGCTTAACGCATGTATGTGTGTTCATTCAGTTTGTGATATGTTATCAATGCATATATATATGTTGTGCATTCATTTAAATATTCCCTGTACATTCTCACACACAGACGTCTTTAAAAGTGCACTCAGACTTGGCACTTTTCCCGCCATCTTGGTGACCTACACTGCCAGTGCATTGTTACATGTAAGTATGATTTCCAGCCCTCTGGTTATTAACATTTTTACGAAGGATTGTTGGCACAGAATCAAGTTCCATCTGTTTAAACAGGTTCCAGCTTGTGTAAGGGTAAAAACGCCTGATTCAGAAAACGGCATCAAAATGTCATTGTTAGGGTGACCTGTGTTTTTTAATGCAAGTGCATGTGTTTGGGTTCACTGACATGTCTGA